>JAAXYW010003007.1:0-13062 GCA_036851895.1 Orthonychiurus folsomi | reverse complement strand
GAGGAACAACTCAATAGAGCAATATCCACAAAACAGTCCGGAAAAGGGTTGAATATTCCATTTACTTTGACTTGGGGTTTTGTTTGGATGAGACGACCAAATACATTTTCGTGGCATTCGTGCGCACCACCACCACCAAAAACTTGCCCTGCCTTCCTCCTCAGTTTTCCATCAAAGTAAAGTCTTGTCCTTCTCCCAAGAAGGATGTGTATGTATGTTTACTGGGCTCCGATGCAAAAGCTTCAGCATTTGCCTTTCCCTTCATTCCAAATCCAAGTGTACAGCTAAAGCATGAGAGAAATAATGGCTGAGGAGTTTGTGGAGCTCGCCCTTACAGATGTATTCTAATAGACATGCATGACATGGGGGGCGGTAGCATTGGGATCATTTCGAGGGGTCCCTCAATCATCCATTTCTTAAAATGACATATTTACCTCACATAAAGCCAACTACAATTAAATACACCAAGAAATTTCTCCAGGCAGTCAATAGAATTCACAAGGGACAAGTATTAAATACCTGATTTGTCCACAATTTATATATATGTGACCGTTATCCAAATTAAATTCCATCATTCAAGTATGCAATTCCAAATCATTTCAATCCCATCAAATGATTCCATGCAATTCCTCACATTTCTTAACCCAACCCAACGATTTCATCCATCATCCATGCAATTTCCCTATCTATCCTCCAGTTCCATGTCCTGTCCCTAAACCATCACACCGAATTCACCCCCTCCAAATCCTTCCCACCCAAACCCCTTCCCATTTACCCACGTATCTATCCCCACCCTTCAAAATAAATTCACCCTCATAATACATCCATGCATTCCCCCCATAGCTTGACTTGGAACCCCTCCGTTGTGAAGGGAAATTCAACCCCTCCTTTTACCATACCATGCCTGCCTCCCTTTAACCCTTGTGACAAGGATAGAGAGACCCGGGAGAAAATCGAAGCCCTATACAAAAAAAAAAGCCCCGTCTTTGTGAAATCCAAACCCCCCCTTGATAACGGGGGCGCTTCCCCTTTGCCGTACATTACACAGTGTTAGTGTTCCGGGAGGATCCCTTCCTTCCCCCATAACCCCCCATACTCTGTATAAACTTCCCCGAATTCTCATTCTGAGGATCGGGTCTTATTGATCTCCGTTAGTACAGGGCCATGCCATGCTGTACGTATACGCCGTCTCTCGTATGGTTGAAGCATTTTGGGTGTGAGTAATGGTTCCAGGTTAGGGCAATAAAACTCAGCTCAAAAGCCTGTAAAGAGATCCTCTCTTTGCTACATACTAGAGACCAGAGCCCTAAGGTTGAGTCCGTACATACGTAAGACTGACTACATACACGAAACCGGATTTTTTTCCTTTTTACTTCTTCCTTGCTCCAATCTTCCTTTTCTACTTTATTTTTTCACATCGTCATCTTTTCCTGGTGAAGGGAAGAGCTAGGGCACGGAACAGATTGTCACACTACCTGACCCTGACTCCTGAGTCGCATAGCCAATGTAATGTAATGCACTATGCACCGGAAAAAAAACAAGAGGGGGAAGTCTTAAGTCAAAAAAATAACATGAACAAGTTGTGTCATCCTCTAATTGCTTCCCCTCCCGCAATGTTTATGAAATCCATCCGTATCCGTGATGCCCACAAATAAACAAATGGAATTCAATTTGTTCGATTTTTTTGTGTAGAAACACAAAAAAAAAATTGGGTTCAAAATCAATCACGGTTTCCCATTACACTGGATACAAGTCCACCTGGATTTAAGGATTCTGCTATTATGGTATTTTACACATAACATAGGAAGGAGCAAAGTAGTATTAGACAAAGTTCAAGGAGTTTAGTGGAATATCCGGTAGAAAAGGGACGCGTGCGTGCGAAGCTTGTATTAGACTACAAAAGAGCAGAACGGAAGCTCCAATTAAGAGCCCAAAATCTTGATACACTCCACTTACTCCCTTTCCTTGTGTTTTGTGCAGATGCTAATGTAATGGTAGGTCCAAGGTAGACTGAAATCCATTACTTGAAAACTTCCGAGCCAGGTGACTGACCTTTTATTGACAGGAGGGGACAGGGATTTTGAGCGTCTTTGTTTTAAACAGTATTTTATCATTTGGTGGAGGAAAACAGTGACAAAAATTCAATACAATGCTACTAAGACTAACAACACAACTACGGCAATGGTGCGTCAACTGTAGTATTATAAATCATAAGTCGACAATATTTGAAATTATTAAATGGAACCTTCCTTTTTATAAAATATAGAGGGAATATGCATTTATAGCAAACAAATTATCCGGTTCTCAAATAATTTGGAAATTTATCATATCATATTTGTCATATTTAAGTTAAATGGTAATACAAAACGTTCTCCTCTACACTAGCAGTACCATTCAAAAAATGCATCCTTCTCTCCATTGTTTACTGAATGGTCCTCTAAACACAAGAAACAGGAAATTCTAGAAGTAAGTGATAAGAGCCGCATTGATACGAGCCTGTTCGTGTAATTAGTTAAGTCGTCATTCAAGGACTACGCATTATTCCTATACATTTTTTTGAACTGAGTGGGCACAAGTGATAAACGTAATCAAGTTCATGAACTCGTAAATAACTCACTTAACTTTATTACAAATATAAAAAGGAGAAACAAACAAAGCCATATAACCAAAAAAAACCATCCATGAAATTTAAACTTAAACTTTTCAAAAACTTAAAATTTTCAAATATCAATTGAACAGCAGTAACTCAACCCCCCGTTCATTAAATTTCAGATCCAATGGACCTTTAAATTTAAAATCCAAGTCATGAGTAAACTATTGAATTCCAAAATCCCCAACCCACTATCGAATCCATTCCAAAAGCCTTTAAAAATTCCTTTCCCCAAAAACCATTGGAATCCTCCCGCGTTGTGGTGAAGTCGGGTTTAATTTAACTGAAAGTAAGGGTAATGTATTGCACTTCGGATTGGATTGAAATTGCCATAGACAGAAAGAAACTCTTCGTTTTCCCCTATCCTTTAGCCATGCCTGTTAACACGTGAGAAGTGTGTACGTAACGTACGTTCACTACACGTAGGGAGTGAGGCAATAAAAAAACATCAAAATGTTACGATGTTTCTCCATTCCATCCAAGCCACGGAGGTCTCCGCTCTGTTCCTCCCTTTAGATTCAAGTTGACTTTGCCTTTTCCTTATGACTTTTTTTTAAGAAGATAAACCCAGAATTTATTAGTTCCCCCTTTTGTTCTTCCACCATGTAATTCAATCCGGCTTAACTCCACTTATTTCATTTTGTGGCCATTCCCCCGGCAAATGGAAAGGTGGTTAAAAAGGAAAAAATCGGATGCGAAATTAAAGTGCGTGATCTGATCTTTGAAGTTGATAACGGTTGGGCTACATGCCATGCCATTCCGTGCCATTGCCATGCCATGCAAAATGTAAAGCAAATGCCAAGAGCCAATGGGGCTCATCGTCATTCCCACAATTACAAAGTAAAACCTTCCGCGTGTAATTGAGGGGAGTAATTAATGTGATAAAACCAATAATTAAGACAGGAGCAATGGTTACATAGAGTTAAAGCTTCAAAAGACTCATTAATAAATCACGCCGTCGCGTCCTTTTTCGAGGCTTCCTTCCACACCGTCCGTCCCCTAACCTAATACTCAATAATTAATTGTTGGATTTTATCCAAT
The DNA here is from genome assembly GCA_036851895.1 of Orthonychiurus folsomi. Classification (NCBI taxonomy): domain Eukaryota; kingdom Metazoa; phylum Arthropoda; class Collembola; order Poduromorpha; family Onychiuridae; genus Orthonychiurus; species Orthonychiurus folsomi. Next base: position 9,371 of record JAAXYW010003007.1, on the reverse strand, counting down.
GATTTTTTGAATTCATTTTCCCATTGCCATTGCATGCATGAATTGGTAAATCAAGTTGAGTGTCGTCTGTCTGCGGTGGCTAGGACTCAAAGTGTCAACATGAACATGGAAAGGACTCATTAACTAATTCATTGATTGGTTTTGGTTAATTAATTAAAACCTTGGTTTTGATTTGTAAATAAGTCAACGTGCCACTCGGATTGTACCTTGTGTCATTGTACTACCTTAAATGGTTACTCCTTTTTCTATCACTTCACTCTATGTATTTCCAAATCAATCAAATTGGTTTTCTACGACTTGCATGTAACACAATTCAACAATGGCCATGGTCCGATCCAACAAGCATCTATACAGTACTGTACTATATATTCATCTATAATGAAATAGTGTCCTGTGCTTAATAAAACAAATTCTAGTCGCCACTAAATTAACCATAAAAACACATACGTTTTCCATACTATTTTCTTAAAACTCCTAATCCCCAAAATATTTCATTGTACAAACCTCATACTTTCTGATTCCTCATAAATATTTTCAAGATCACTACAAAAACACATGTTAGAATGCACCACTCCCCCAGCAGCACATATAAAGTACCCTACGTAACGTACGTACAAAACGAAGAATCCCATCCGAACGGCACAGCACGGCACATCGCATAGAGAATACAATACACCGGGAACCGGATTCATCCACGAGAGCAGCCAGCCAACATCCACACAACACACATACATTATAGACGACGAGACGAGGAAAAAAGGGAAGATGAATCCTTTCCCATGCAGTGCTATTGCTATGCCTTTTGCTATTGGATCCTCCTGCATGAGCAGATGTGTATTTGCTTCCAGCGTAAAGAGAGAGAGAGAAACGGAGCAAAAACCATTGGCTGTGATGCACTGTGAATGTGAATGCGGAATACGAATACATACAAGAAGCCAAGCCAAGGACCAGTGCGGTGCGGTGCGGTGTGTCGTGTAAGGACGGCAGGATGAAGACAAAAAAAAATCCAATAAGAAATGTCAACGCATCATATTGTTTGAGATACAAACGAGGAGACAATTCGACGACACTCTTAACCATCACTTAAATACACACGACATCTCCGGCTTCCTTCCTTTCTATGGATGGACGGGACGACCCCCGTGACACATGGCCAATGTAAAGTTCACACATCATACCAAATTGAGATTTTTATGTAGGCTTTGATTAGCTTGAGAATTTATGGCATTGTTTGTGTAATTACAATTAATTTAAATGTGGTGGCCATGCAGAGTGTTGTACTCGTTCATTATTGCTCTGATGACCCAACTCAAATTCAACTGCTTCAAATTTAATCAAATCAAAAATAAATGGAACGATGTCAAATTACACAAATTAATCCCAAAAAATAGACATGATCTTTGCATCATCCGCCGCGGCCTCGTGTTGTGTTATGAATTTGGGAATCCGAACAAATTGTTATTCTTACTAGCGACAAATGCATAGTACTAGTTTTCTAAGAAAGTCCATGTTAAGCATGTATAAGTCACAGCTAAATTCAGAGTTTGAACTCAACAGCTAAAACCTCAAGTTATTAGATAATCTACTAAAGACAAGTAATGCTACTGCGCTGTTACTGTGTTTACCACTGATTCATTCAGTTATAGGAATTGTAATTTGAATGTGGTTTTGAGTGTTCGCGCTGTAATGTTTTACGTATAATAAAGTAATTATTAGATTCCACCTTCTGGGCATGGATGTGCAATGAAGTGTTTGTCAAATTTCTCTACGCGCAGTTTAAATTAATTGTAAATTAAGTGCTGATTAGGTTTTTTATTATTTTCGTCAAGAACCCAACATCGAAACAGTTCACTATTATTTTGTCAGTTTTATATATATTCTACCAAAGAATCCAAATAAACACAACCCTCTTTATCAAAAAATAATAGAATTAGCCCCTTCCCCAATTCACACATTAATTGTTCCACATCCCAGTCTTTACTTCCTTATTCCCTACCCAAAAGCCATCAAAATTGAGTTCCTAGCATCACACACACAACACACACACACATGTTTAACTCGCCGTCTCATCCTGCATGCATTTTCATTTGAGCCTCAGCCACAAGCAACTTCTGCACTATTAAAACAAAGGGCATCGACATTCCCCCCTCCTGTCTGTCTACACATCAAGAATTACACAAAAACCTTTTTCCATGGTTCAGTCCTGAGTCGTCCCTGATATCCTCTCGTGATAATATTATACATACATCCCCACAAAGTGGAAGACCGGATCTCCTCCTACCAAAGTTCCCCAGGAGTCAGTCGTCGTCGTCAGTTGAATGTTTAATCCAACACACGATTGGAGCTAATCAGCTGACTGACGGGTTGTTACTATTTACTTACCACAAACTATACATACTGTAATGCTATAACTAATGTACATGACCGGAGTCCAGTATGTTTGACTTTGTGTTTAAATTTTACGCGTTACGCTTCCATACGTACGTACGTACGTACGTGTTTTTCGCACCCTTAATTAAAAATTCGCTCAATCATGCGTAAACTTAATTACGCGTACATACGTACACATAAAAACTTCCTTTAAGAATCCACACTCCATACACAAGGTGCTCGAGTAATAAATTATTATGACTTTTCCTTTGCCGGGAGTCATAAAACATCTTGGAAGGATTTTCCTGGCTTGCGCATGTGCAAGTGTTCCAAAGCTAAGCTCAATCAATTGCAGGTGCCCATTGTTGACGAGTTCATTTCAACTTTACTTGGTATTGGAAGAGTAAAGGAAGAAAAATAAGGAGGTTTAGGGTTTTTTTTCTCATTTTAACTGAACTGATGACAACGAAGTTGTCAAGGAGTAAAGTGTCGTCGGACTTGATTCTTACATGTTGAGGAAAAATGCCTCAAGGAAAACCATTCAAACTCATTGTGTGTGTTGTTGGAAAATGGACTTTGCTGCTGCTGACGACGACGACGACGACAAACATCACTGAGAACTAGGCGTGGTTGGACTTTGGGAAATCTAATCTGTGGCTCCTAAAATGAAAGGCAAGGGCAAACTTATTTTCATTTTGGGGTTTTTATTGCATTGGAGGAAAAGACGAACAAGTGGACTCAACAAAATGTGTAACCCAAGTCATTCCATTCAGATTAGTAGAATCTAAAAACAGCGATCAGACAGGCAGACAATTCTCATCTTGAATAAAGTAATTTTGGTTAAATTGGTATAATGGGGAAATAGAGCGAGATGGATCTGAGAACTGAAGTAATGATTTCAACCAAATAACAAAATATAAAACAACTGTATGACTTTTTACAGTTACATTTACGCAAATAAAAATAGTTGCATGTTTATGTAAATTGAAGTGTTTATACAAAAACGATGCACATTCCGAATCTATTCCATCAGCTCACTCTATTATTCCAAAAATATAAAACTAATCAGTGACTTTTCACAGGCACATATTCATGCAAATAAAAATTGCCACCAAATAAATCAGGTGAATTGCATTGTTTACATTACACTATTTTAATTCCAATCCAGCTCTTCCAAATCAAACCATAACAATTTCAAAGAAATTCTCAAAATCCACCCATTCCCCCCTAAACTTCCACAACTCCTCCCCTTTACAAACATGCATGGAATCCGGTTATTTGCAAACTAGCCTTGCTTTGCCAGGAGCATAGTAGCCAAAAGCCCATCTGTCAAGTACAGATTAGTCCATCCGAAGGACTAACCCTCTATTTCTAGTTCCGTCCGATAAAAATATTTCAAAGGCTTAAGACCCAAAANCCAGGAGCATAGTAGCCAAAAGCCCATCTGTCAAGTACAGATTAGTCCATCCGAAGGACTAACCCTCTATTTCTAGTTCCGTCCGATAAAAATATTTCAAAGGCTTAAGACCCAAAACCCAATCCCGCCTTCTACCAGTAGATTTGATCATCCCAGTTCTGCTTTTAAAAAAAATAAGAGAATTGAAGTGCGCATCATTTCCTTTTCCCCTTTGACGACACGACAAGGACGTATTTTCTCATGTTGACTTTATCGTCCAGAAAATTGTAAACTTGTGGAAATAAACTCGGACCACAAATGGAATGACTTTAATGAGGTCCGGAGGCTTGGATTGCACTGTAGTGCAGCGGAAAGAGAAGGACGACAGAAGTGCAAACAATCCAATAAAACACCCAACACACCAGATAATGTGGAGAGTGGAGTGGAATGCAATGTGAAAATCTTTTGCAAACTTTTGAAGTGGAAACGGGGAAAAGGAGGAAGGCGAAAGGCTCAGAGCTCCTTTTGCTCTTTAGGATTGCAAGTTGAGAGAGATGCAGCAGCAGCAGGAAAGACGTGTGCTTTGAGTGTTGAGATTTCATTTCATATTCAAGACGATCAAGTCTCTCTACTTCTAACTCCACTGGTACTGGGTACTGGGTAAGGGCAGAAGGCAGAAGTTGGGGAAGTCTTTTCAAAAGCTAAAAGAGAAGAAGTTGGGGAGGAGGGAGAGAGAGTTTGAAGTTCGGTTGAGGTTTATTTCCCTTAATTCATTCTTGAACTCAGTCAACCGACCATTTCCCATTTCCTCAGGCCATTTTCCTTTTGCAAAAGCAAAATAGCCGGCTTATTTTAGGGATTTATAAGGAAAACTTGTTTTCCCTAGGATTGACATGACATGCAATGCATTAAGGAATACCGACTGAAACCATGCAACCAAATCCACAATGAATTCTTCACAGCGTGACACGCAGGGCAGTCCAATGTCCAACAGACCATTCCATAGTAAAATAGTCCCCCCTCCTCTTCTCTTTTATCCATTGTATTTAACTCCCCCCGTCCAATGTTAAAGAGCAACTTGGAAGGCTCAGAAACAATGGGCTCTTTCTTCAAGTTTTAAAAGATAATTTCCTGAAGGAATTAAGGAGTAAATGCCCTTGCCCTTCATGTGTATTCCCATTCTGTTTTGGATTATGGATAATTTGCATATTGTACAACGAAAAACCGAAGATATATTGTATATTCTAGCCGTTCCAACTCACACTCGACCTAACTTATCAAAACCATATTTAAATATTAATTTATAATATTTTGGATGGTGTTACGCCTACGTTAAATACGAGAATAGCGCTACACGTCGTGTAGCAAATGGTTATGGCAAAAGACCATGGGTATGGGAATCCAATTCCCATTGTTTCCCTTTCAACCCGTTTTATTTAATGAAAATTGTACAACACATTTTAGTATTTCCAATAAAACTTTTACGAGGGATTGACACATAAACCATTTTACTTCAACCATTACCATACCACTTATCGGAAAGAGCAATGTGATGGAATCCTGGGGAAGACATTAAACTTTTAGTTCATGGCTTGCTTGGTGTTGGTGTGAATGACTTGAAGAATATTAAATCTGTTATGGGGTTTTTGAAACATTATCATCTTCAGGAAGGTTAGTATCTTTAGAAGTTCCAAACAATATTTTGAATACCCCACGCTCCTTCTCCCCCCCAACCAACTGTTTAAAAATATTGAAAACCACATTAAATAAAAAAATTCTTTGTTCGGAATATTAATCTATCCACAATTCCAATTAATTTTCCTCATCTATACAAAATGACAAGTCAGCAAATCCCCTTAATTACCTGTAGTTAACTTTCAAGAGCTGAAACTCGAGTGTTTGTCCCCTTTGAATGCAACATTAGGTTTTGACTCCCTAAGCACATCATACCTCTTTTTCCCCTTGTCTCGTTCCGTTTTATTTTCATAAATAAAAGTAGAACACTCACGACTTCCCAACCATCCCCTTTGCGCCTTCACTAATGACTTTGGATGCTTTGGCGTGCATTCATGTCTACGTACGTACGTTACGTACGTTTGGTTGTTGCCTTTGGATTTCTCATGCCTTCCCATGTTGAAGTTGGGTTTTGCCCGTCAGCTAAACATGCGTTACACATTTTCGTGAGGGCTAGAACGAGAGGACGAGAATTTGAGAGTTCGTAGTCTCCTTTGCTTTTCAAGATCGTTTTCACACACACACACACACCAGCCTGGACCTCCAACTAAACAACTAACGAATGTTTGTTTTGTTCCTAAATTTGTTTAGGGTGGCTCTTTTGTATTTGAAGGGCCTTAATACGCATGGGTTAAGACTTCAATACAATAAAATGTGAACTCTATTTAAATGGAAAATATTTAACAAGTTTGTATATGTAAATCCTTGTCTATTACATACTTTAATCCTTTCACCTTGTTGCAGAGTGGATCGCACACATTACATTGCTATACACACCACAAAATCAATTCTGAGAAGACAAATATCGAGTAACACGGAAGTATGATTTGTAAATGTAACTAAACTACTATTTACCTTGCAATGATAGAATTATTTATTTGAGTAAATGTGCAAAATATTTGTAGTTTCAGAGTCTTGTAGCTAAGAATTGTTTAAATGTTGGATGTACTTATAACAACATAAGTTTTAACCAAAACCTCGTGACTTTTAAACTTTAGTTTATATACGCTAATATTATTTGCAATACCCTAACCGACTTTCAAAATAAGGAATATGGCGACTTAAAAATAAGTTTAAATTCAAAATTCCTTGTACAAGAAACGTCTAGCTCTAAGAACCACCCTAAGCTTTGGAACATTTACAGTCTGCATTCCGTTTGTGAAGGAAAGCACTAAAGTTATAATGGCCTTCTAATGCAACACATTTTACTACAAATCGAGCAATTATTCTGCTTCCATGTTCCACACTGTTCCCCTACCTTCATTAGACTCCATGAGTTCAGCTGTTCTTCGTTCAATGAATAACAAAATATACAGTAAAATGGGGAAAATTGTTTCCTTTTCTCTCTTAACGTGTAACTGATTCAATTTCAATACCGTTTGCCTGGATCTGAACTCATTTAATTCTTTATTGTTACATAAGAGTTAATAAACTTGGGCATAACAGATGAATTCCAAAAAAACTTGACTAAAAACCAAAATACTATCCCACAATATATATAATTCGAGTGGATTCAAAATCCAACAAATCATAATTCAAATAATTATTTTATCATTAAAGAAAACCATCCAAACATTTGCTCCTTGCTTTATTGATTGATTTTGAGGTCTTCATCCTACATTTATTCCTCCCCATTACAAAACCTCCTCATACTTTACCCCTCGCCTCAAGCACGCATTGAATCAGTTTAACCTCGAGCCGTTGCCGTTGTGTATAGTTTTATTACCTTTACCCAACATGATTTCCAAACAACTCGAACCTAATTAGCCTTTCAACAAATCATAATAACAGCCTTCCAACCAAGTCACATTTCATTGGTTTTAAGGCGCAGGACGAGGAATATTTCAAATCCTGAATTGTCATCCTCGTCCTAAATATTGAGATCATCCGCCGCGGCGTGCCGTGCCGTACTGTTATGCTGCCGTCGTGCCGTGCTGTGCAGTACCATACCATACCCCCTCCCTTTTACATTAAGGAACTTAATTCTCATTAAAAGCATGGTAAAATCCATTATGTATCCATATTCCGACCGACCATCGTCGTGGATGGGTTGAAAATGAAATGAATGTGATGAACGTTCAGGTTGCGTAAACAAATATGCTGAGGGAATAGCGTGACAGAGTTTGCAATAAAGCACGCGGCAAAAAGGAATAGGACTTTTTCATACATACTATATGTTGAAAAAAAGGAATTGCAATAGAAGTACGTACATACGTACGTACACTATACATTCAGTATACATGTATGTGTATAAGGGGGAACTCCACAAGAGAACTAAATGACCGGATGCCTCTGATAATAAAGTACTAAACACCAAACACAAAACGAGTCGAGTGAATACATTACTGCACACTTTGGTGGTTTTTACAGTTCCGTTCCTTCTTGTGGCGAATGGGGGGACGCGGACGGTTGGAAGTTTTTGGCTTCGTCGTCGAGTCGACGACGTTTAAATCCGCTTGGGCCTAGGCCTAACTTGTTATCGCCTTGCACTCCCATGGTATTACTACAACCTAAATCGGCCACAACTTAAATTTGATCACCGATCCAATGAATGATGAGTGGTTTAATGATATTAAATCAAATTCATGCTTCCTTCCTAGGTTGGTCCTGATTACATGTTATTCAAAAGATGAGAAGAGAGGAGGTCTTTTCTTTATAGATACTATAGTAATGGATTTGCCGTGTATTAAGATTATGATGGCGGTGGGCGGAAAGAGTTGAGCATTTAAAAACAACGTGTCCGCTGACCATTTCCTTCTCAAAAGGCCATAAAGACATACATGATTTATTGGGAATGGCAATTCCTTTCAAATTACACAATCTGAGGGTTTACCACCCTTTCTTGTCAGAAATTTCATATTTCTGAATTTCACAATTCAAAACCATGTGATTTTTAAAATAAATTAAGGTATCTAGTTTGTTGAAAACAGATACCACCCACACAATCAAAAAATCCTCAATATTAAAATTCCTAATGCAAGGATTCAATCAATGATAAATACCTTGGAATCCCACATCTCCTTCCAAACTTAAAGCTCTATACATGCTAGCTTTACAGCTCCGTCATATTTCATTATCGTGACATGCTATGAATTGGAATGGTACAGGGAGACGGATTCAAGAAGTTTTTCTTATCCCCAGCCCATTCCACCTTCATTTCTTCCCATGTACACACAGGGAGGCAGTCAAGCAGACACAGACAAGTATAATGCACAAGATTTATTTTATCAAGTCACGTGAGAGAATCCCCCATGCCATGTCTGTACATCATACAAGTGAGTGCGTCTTATCAGTCACTAGTAGCACTTAATGGGATGATAGGATCAACTCATTCCAATGTTAACCTTGTCTACGGTCCAAAAGGGAGAGAGAGAGAGAAAAAATATATATACTCACAGTCATACATGCACATACATGCCCCAACAAAAATACATACAACTTAACGTTCGTACGTACGCATCGGATTTCGCGATTGTGACTTCAAGTTATTAATATTCCCTTACTATTACTTTGATTGTGTAATTCCAAACTTGATATTCGTGGGGATACTTTAATTACCCTGTGCTAAAAACTCGTACGTAGTGAAATCAACTACGAGGTAGTATTATGACAGATCCCAAGTTCAAATGACAAGGATTTGATTCATATGAAAAGATTTAAGAGTGAGTAGAATAAAAAAAAAGTTTTGCCATACATTCAGAGTGCGTAGAACGTGCACGTACGTACACAATGCTAATCCACATTAGTATAGCACAGGAAAAAAACTCAAATTGCATTCGCATTGGCATTGCCTAATCAACACACACCTGGAGGGCAATTTACCCACAGGTACATACATACATTGTATATAGTACGCCTACAAAAAAATTAT
>JAAXYW010003006.1:0-13068 GCA_036851895.1 Orthonychiurus folsomi | reverse complement strand
GTGCCTTATGACGGATTCAGATCCAAGAGCTCCACGGCAGGGCAGGAGCAGGCGGTCCTGTGCGAACTTCCTTCCTGGCTAATACAATCCTTATGGAGGATAGAAATGGATGACCTGTAAGAAGGGTGGGGTCTTTGACCATGTGATTTTTAACATTAAAATTCTCATTTGCGCTGACCCAAGTTGGCAGTCCGAAAATTTCAAAAATTCGGCTAAATTCGGGTTTTCATTTTGCAGGCGTAAAATTTTGCACAGTACTATTCTAGACCATGGTCTTCCTCCCCATAATAGTCTTCGCCTAATCCCAGCCGCGCATGTGACGGGACTCCATTGTAAGACTAAAGAAGCACTGGAAAATGTGTACATACAAACAGGGGCCAGCTGGTCAAAATAAGTTGAGTAGGATAAAAACAGTACATGAAAAGCACAAGGGGGAAATCAGAAAGACGGCAAAGAAAACTTCTTGAAAGGTTTCATCAATTTCAAAGCAAAAGTTGTAAGATACTAACTAGCACCAACTATAGTAAGTTTGTGTTCTTTTGTGGCAAGTCTTAAAGTTTGGATGACAGCCAGTAAAACCCTTCAAGTGAAAATCCCGATTGAATTAAAATGGATTGTTTCTCTCTGGAATTACTCAACATCTTCTGAAACTAGCATACTTACATTTGGCATGTGGATACGTTTCACATGCATGGCTTGTTTTGCTCTCAGCCTCTTCCAGCCAGCCATCTATGTTTAGATTCTAATTAATTTTCTGAAACCCTTGACGCACTTGACTAACTTTCACCAGCGGATCTGTTCAGCTTCAGCTTCCAATTTCCTGTAAATGACAAACTTCCTTCCAGTGCTTCACACGACTGAAATGCCCTCGTTTTTGTCGTCTTCCTCCAACAATTCGTTATAAATTGTAAAGTTTGTCAGTTTCTCAGAATGACAATACCAATGTAATTTGAATGGAATCCATTCGATTTGAGAAAGGAGAAGGAAAACAAGCCAGAAGGATTCTTCGTTTCGCTATCACTTCCACATCGTATGTGTTCATTTCAGTCAAACTTTCTCCAATGTTTGTAAACGGAGGACGAGTTATTCGAGAGATGAAAGAAGGTTCTCATGTTTCAGAGATATAAAACCATTTATTTCAATTCAAATGCACGGAGCTGATTAGGAGATGGGATCTGAATACAGAATCGGCGACCTCAATTTCCATTCCTCCCTTGATGAAATCCTTGACATAATATTCCGCTGAATCTTGTCAGAGAAAACTTCCTCAAACCCAACAAGATCGGCCTACATATTTCATTTTTCCTTCCTTAGTGCTTTGAAGTTCCGTGTCTCATTTTGTAGGGTTTCTTGTCCAAATGGCACAATCCGAAGCCGAAGCGTGGGATAATGTCATACAATAGATTGAATGGATTTGTCAAAGGGACATGGCAGCCGCCATGCATGCATTCAAAATTGAGTTAAGCCTTCGGGCCATGTCGAATTAGTTCCAATTGAATGTCTCTCACTCCGTGACCCGTTTCTTTAGGCAGCCAATTAAACTTTGAAATCCTCTTTAAACAAACCAACTCAGAAATTCAAATACAGAAAAAGGTTTAGGCTCCGTACTGAAGAGGATGTAATTACTAAACTTTCATCTATACAATCTATTCAGTAGTTTGTTGTACTCTTCATAGACAGCGAAGTCCACTGGGTGTGAAGTGTGGAGAAAATGCATTAAACAGATTAGACTGACTTTGCTTTCAATTTGATTTGAATTTTTAGGACGAGTCGAGAAACTCAAGGGATGAGGTGTAAACTGAGCAGAGTAAGTATCCCGCTGGCTTAAGCCAATAAAAGATAAGGAAGTTTTATGATTACTCCGTGTGGTTTGCTCGTTTGAGGATTCTACAGGTTCAGACGCAGAGCAGGTGCTCCCACAGCGTGCGCTCATTTGATTACCTTTGGATTCCTCTTATTTACGGCGCATGGGGGCGTAGTGTGGGCTTTTAGAGGAAATGACTAGGGAAAAGGATTAGATTTATAAGTGGACTTGACGCGTGGAGAATGAAATTACGTACATTTGTGCTGTGTACATTCACATTGAGTTGCTTTGACTGAAAACCGAAAATGAAATATTCCAAGGTTTTCAGTTAAGTTAATATGAATCCTTCTAATTTTTGAATTAGTTAATTTTTTTTTAAATTTGATGACCAAGAAAAATGCCATCTGAATACCTTAGCCTCAGTCAGATCTTGAGGATTGATAGCAATAGGCAAACAAAAAATCAAACATGACAGTGCATGCATATGAAAACCTTCCGGAAGGCCCGTTTTCAAAGGAATGATATTCTTCCTCATTTCCTCTGATTCAACAGAAAATCAGAGAATGGGGGACGAAGAAGGTGTTCAATGGAGTAGATAATGCAGAAGAAGGAAGAGTATAAATAATTCTGTCTGAACATCAATAGAAAGTTTGCACGCGCTGTTTCATTGAATAGACTCGTTTCGTTATCGATTTCCTTCTCACTAACACCAAGAATAACCTCGTCACGGCTGGGCGGTTGCCTAGCTAGCTCGTTGATTTCCAGTTTTTCTAAGGAAAAGATACGGCAATGCTATTTCGCAAAAAAAATGCTTTTATCCATGAAAGGAGGAGGGACAGATATACGGCCTGGGCTCAACCCTTCTAAATGATTTCCCATTTTCAATTACGAGAATGTTAACATCGCCCACGCCCACATCCATCAGTATTCAAAGCATTAAAAATAGCTTCGCTAAGTATTTTACTGCTCACTAATTTGAGTTATGTTGTCTCTAGACGGTTGCTGTGGCGGATCCTTATCGGCACACAACGACAAGAAGGAAAAGTTTTGCCAGCGAATCCACCCACCCACGCCTTTGTACCTTTCACACGTCGCGCCAGCCAAACCCTGCATTTTCTTTCACTTTCAACCGAATCTTGGGCGAAGTGCACTGAGTGGCTGCTTGTTCGCCATGGTAATATGATTTGCCTTTGACGCTGAGTTGGGTGCAACACTTTGAATGGAAGCACTTTGATGTCGTTAAACACCACGGTAGGCTGCTGCTTATGTACTACTATGTACTACTACTGTGTATAACACTAAGCCATCGCCCGCGCTTTCTTTTTCTCCTCAAGAAAGTCTTTCCCATTGAACCACGGCTTCTCAAACAAATTGTATTTCTAAGAAATTGAAGTCACGCTTCCCAAACTGTATTTTGTCATGTCTAAAGTCGAGTAAATCAGTGAGCGAGGCTTTATCAGTCGAGGCGTAGGTAATGAAACCCAAGATTCGGCTAATTCTCAGGATTAATTATGTGTCAGATTCCTCATATTGCATTCATTCAACCTCATAATTTATTAAAACATCCGGGAGTAGGATGACTACGTGTCTTATCTTGGTAATGCGGGTCATATTTCCGGGTATTCCATACTGTGCAGACCAGCACAGTTGTAGTCGTTTGTTAGTGGCAAAAGTTGTAAGAATATGTTTTGTGTTTCAGCCTTGATGCTAATTTTTTTTTAAATAAAGGCATTTCGGGCTTAAACGTTTGAGTAATTTGGATGGCTATATAATAATTTTGTAAAGCAAGATTAAATTAAATTATGAAATATACTTACATTCGGCGCTCCATCCTGGGGAGTTGGTGGCTCGTAGAAATGATGCAAATAGCTTTTGACACCAAAGTAAGACATTGGGCAAGCTTTCTCCTCTTCCTTAGGTTCTCCCCCTCCCAAAGTGGTCGGAAGGGATTGAGTTGAGCCCAGAGGTTCAGATTCCGGAACACTTTGAAGTGTTGGTGTGCTCGGATTCTCTGTAGTATTAGAATTCTTAAAGTCATCTGACTCGTCACGGAGGCTGTTTAGATTTGTCTTACTCGTAATTCCTCCTTTATTCTTTCCTCCTGATTTCTTGGTCGAGCCGGATGTTGAGGAACAGCCGGATGAAGATGTTGACGCCACCGGTTTGACTATCTGTTTGGATTTGTCAAGCAAAGGCTTCGCCTCCTTCTTCTTTCCCATCTTCCCAAGTAATTTCTCCTTCTTCGATTCGAATTAATTCGGGATTCGGATTCCTCAATCCTCCGCCTTCACCCAAAACTTCTTATCTTTCTCCTCACGTCCGTCCGTTTCGTACACCCGTTCCTTCCCAATCCCTTGTCTAATTGAATGGTAGGAAGACTGGAGCTTAATTAAAACCTACACTCATGTCTTCAGGAAAGATAGCCTTTTGCACGAGCGATTCCAGACGGATTTGCAATCTGATACCAATGCAATGCCTGGCCTGCCTTATTCGTGTTCGGTTACATGATTCAGGTCGTTGAACCTTGGAGAACACATGGTTTATTATCTGGTTGAAGTTAGGAGAAGGACACAGTGGATTAAATTTCAGATGTATTGTTCATACACTGGCCGTTGTCGGCATACCAGGGATTGGGTAGCCTCGTGTTTTGCGAATTGTATACCGGAGGTCTAGAGAAAGTCAAATGGCTAAGAATTTGGGACAGCGAGGCAGTTGCCTTCACTGGTGGATGAGTACTAGCTCCTCACATTGATCCTTCCTTCAGTCCCACACGACACGACCCGTTCCTTTCCTTCTTGAAACTGGGAAATTGACAAGCGCAGTCCTGGCAAACGTTCCCTTTACCCTCAAGCCAGAATGCTTTCACCATGTAAACTTACGTACGTAGCCTAAAGGAAAGTGGAGAATTGTGTTAGGAGGCAGAGTGCGAGTGAGTGGGATGGATTCCATTCCGTTGCCAATAATTTGGCCGCAGCTGCAAGGGTTTGCTTTCCCATGACATGGCTGGCTGATCTTGAGGAAAAGGGAAATTGTGTGTACGTAATGGAAGTTGTAAGTTTGTAATTAGAGGAGTGCGGTAACAGTGGAAAACTGCCATAACAAAATTCTGTTGGCTTTGTAATGGTTGACTGCCCATTCGAATGACATTTAATTTCAGATTCGAGTAAATATTATGTCAACTTTTGGAGGCTTCCAGTAAATTGAACGAAGATTTTATTTAGCGATACTCCAATGAGTACAGATGGGGGCGGTCTTATAGCTAATAAGTTATCTTTTTGAGTGTTGCACGCCAGAAGTGCTTCGTGGGTTTAATTAAGTGGAACTAGCAAAATTACGGAGTCAACGTTGCAGTTTTTCATTTAATTTTACACTCAGAGGTTATAGTTCAAGTTTTCATAATATATTTCATGTAAATTTGGCAAATCAAAGAATTGATCCAAGTCCTAGAAAAGGACTTCGTTATTGAAATTGTAAATGTAATCGTGGCACAGGCATAGAAGCCGAACATGGATTCCAGAAAATTGAGGTTAGCGCTTCGTCTTGGACTTAGTGTGAGGCTTCTTTGAATGATCATACTTCATCTTGGATCGTCTCGAGTCATAATGAGAATTGGAAGCGGAACGTTTCGAGTTTTGGGGTTTGGGAGACCTGCATTTCTTGGCCACTGAGCGCTTCTTTGAACAAGAACGAGTTCGTCCTCGAGACTTGGACTTTCGAGTTTTCTCAGATTTGCATCTCTTCTTGGTTTTAGATTTGCGTAGCTTCGTGCATGATTCACTCCGTTCACGTTGGCGAGACTTCGATTTTCTGCGCCTGGACGATGTGCATTTCTTTGATGTCTTATTCTTGCTGCGCTTTGTGCACGATCCACTCCGCCCTTGGGCCTTTTGTGACCTGAAAATTAAAGAAATACAAATCAAATTTGATTTGAAATTTTAATTATCAACATTGGAGATAATGAGTACCGCGAGCAAGATCGGCGCTTGGGGCTCCGAGTTAATCCTTTGGCCTTGGTTTCACACTTTTTCACCACTGGTACGGGTGTAACAGCGTCTTCTTCTCGGATAGTAGGAACTTCAGCGGGTTTGGATTCCTTCCGAGGCTTTGTACATTTCCTTGCTTCGACATTCGGCAAAGCACTTGGACCTGCTGGAATAAATTGGAAAATCATGGTCTCAACATTTAAAAGACAGTACTGTTTGTAGTTAAGCATACCCATGATGGATCTCAAAATTTGGAAAACTTGCTCAATGTAATGAAAATTTGGCGACTTTGTTCATTTGCAAAATTTTGCATCAAATTTGAACAAACGCTTGCCCAAATGTTTGCCGTTTTTGCATTGTTTGGTGAATTTGTGTAGGACTCTTGATGCCACAGTTGTCATGATATTTTGCTAATAAAAGGCGCTGGAATTACGTACTTTCACTGCCAGTTTTAAATTTAATAGGTAGAATTGTGCATGTGAAACATATATATAAGAAAAGAGAGCACACGCAAGTTAAAAGAGTCCGTTTGGCACATAGGGCCATTTACTATTCAATTAAATATATATATTTATGGTATCATGACACCACTCAAACCACTTAATTTGAGCGGCATTGGAGCTATAGTTGTTTTCGTAGTTTTCTTCTCCATGTTAAATACTTCAGCTGTATCCAGTGCACTCATGATGGCTGAGCTAATTCCGCCAATTAGTGCAACGTACCTTCCTGTAAATGAGGATTAATTTAAAAATTAACTTAAGCTGGATCTAAAATTGTCTAATATTTTTCTTAGCCCACTTACCAATATTAACTTGAATGTGCGAGTGTCGAGGGCTCTTCAATTGAGTCAACACTTTCCACTGCCCGTCATCATATTTTAAAATAGTTGCTAGACTTTGAGCTTTCGACATACTTTTAATTCTTCCCGCCCCACCAATCAGAAATAATTCCCCATGGTAGGATGCCATGCTCGGATAACAAATTGCTTGGGGTAAGGATGGCGCCGGGAAAAATCTGCAAGTTTTTATCAATATATTAATCAATGTATTTTCAAATGGTTTCGAAGCAGTATCATCTTACTTATTTTGCTTGATGTTATAAGTAATTACGGATGTTAGAATTGGAAATGTTTGGAACTTTGCCATTCCACCGGCAAGCCAAATTTGACCATTGTGCTTGACGACGCCCATGGCAGTCCTTGGTCCATCCATTGGTTGAATATATGACCAGGCATTATAGTCTGGGTCGTAGGCCTCAGAGCTAGCAAGAGTACTGCAAGAAGATTCAAGTTCCAATGAGTCAATGAACTACGCGGAGGTTAACGACACGAATCTCACTCATCCCTTACTTTCCATCCTCATCCACACCACCAAAGACAAATATTTTTCCAAATGCAGTAGCATAGCCAAAGTTTCTTCTGGCTGTTTGCATATCCGAAAGTTTCTTCCATTTCCCGGACTGAATATCCAGAGCACAGGTCGATGCAGTTGGGATTAATCTTTCATTTGAGTTTCTGTACCTTGGATCGGCTCCACCTGTCATGCGCCCATAGTTTACTTCTTATTCTTATATATAAGACTGATTTTAATATCGTTTTTTACCAAATACAATAATAACGTCACGATGAAGGACGGCACCTCCGTGGATACGAGGTTCCGGTAAATGTCCCATCAATGCCCATACATTCTCCATAATGTCCAATTGGTAAATGCCGGAAGCATTATTGTCATCACTTACGTCCCGAGTTGGATCAAATCCACCAATTATAATGATTACGGCTGAATGGTCCAATGTCAATCGCTTCACATGTGGAGTATTCGCGATGTAATGCTTTTGAAGCGTAAGATGCTTCATGCCAGTTCCGCTAATGGACAATACAAATAAATGTCATCACGTAAAAAAATGACATGTACGCCAACTAAAGTCTTACACATTCTGAGGGGTGTATTTCTTTCGTTCATGCATTCTACGTCTTCTTGCCCGAAACCAAATTTGAATACGTATCACAGCGTATTTTAATCTTTTGTACCATCTTCGAGTCAGCCAGGAGCGAACGGCAGCTTGGATTAATACAATTGCTCTCATACGTAGTTCTGCCGGGGATAAATGTTCTTTCCATTGCTTCTGATTTTGGTTGAAGTTGAGGTAGTCTTTTCCTCCGGAGCTCTTTCTGTAATAAGAAATGTTGTTCTTGAGAATCATTTTAGTTTGCGAAACATATATATATACGCACATATTATACTGCAATAAATTCAATTTTACCTCCTTGTGAATGCCGAAGCCGAAGGCTCTTTTTCTTCAAATGTGTTTTTATAGAAGTTCTCCTCATGTTGTACATTTTCCTTGTAACCAATATTTTCCACATGTTCTTCGTTCGTGCGATGTTTCTGTTCGTGATAATTTGATACGTCTTCTACGGAACTCATTCTCTTCAAGGATTGGTGGTGTTGGTGTTCAGTGCGTGGTGAATCGCCATCGCCGTCCTCCATTAGAAATGAAATTCTTGCTGGCATGCGCTGTGAATTGATTAATTCAAATACAATCAATTTGTTTGTTTATAAAAATTTGAGTGCATACATGGATGTCTGGGTCATGCTCCAAATTGTAGCGAGATGTAGGGGGCGTAAGGTCTGACTTCTCAACCCACCGATTCAGCTCTCCTGGTTTATCCTTATAGCTATCACGAAACACTGCGTAGCTATTAAAATTATATAATTATTATTAATCCAAACACAAAAGCATAAAGCACACGTATTGCTAAAAGCACCTAAGCCCATCATCTAGCAGTTTTCTGACTTCTGGGAATGAGTAAATTTTAGCATATTCTGGCATGGAAGCATCCTCAGCACTGTGTCGAATTTGCATGATTTGCAATGGAGTTAGCAGCCCAAAGCGAACGGTTCTCATTACCTGTAGTGTATGTTGGGATCTATTTGGCCAATCAAATAGCAACCAACGAGCTGCTGCATCGTAAACATCTAATTCACTGAGAATCAAAGAAAAATATTTTAATCAATTAGTCTGATCTACTGGACAATTGCTTTACCTTTTGATTTTGATATTGTCTGATTTTAGAAGCGTTAGCAATTCATTCACACCCATTTGCAAAAACTGTTTGGATTTGTAGAGCTTCGGGAAAAGTACAGACAGTTTTGTCGATAGCAGTGCAACTAATGCTTGACTATTTTCTTTGTGCACAGCGTCCTCGTAGAGTTGGACTATAGAGGGATCCTCCTCTTGCAATTTTTCTTTTACAAAATCCAAACAGTCATTTCGCAAAGCTATTTGTTTAACATAAGTTAGCAAATAACAATATTTTCTTCAATTCACATGTGTGAGATACCAGGAATGTCCAAATAGACGGATCCTGAATATAGACCAACAACATTATCCTTGGTGATGACTGACTTCTTGTAGGACTTAGAGATTAGAACCCAATCCATTAAATTTCTGAATTCTTTGGCCGTGATTATGCGCTAGAAGGAAATTGATTACATTACATTATGTTCAAGAAACTCAAAGTATCTCGTTTTATCCATACTTACTTCTGAAATTTCAAATTCCATCATTTGATCTCGATGTCGGTGCTTCTTATCTAAAAACTTTGAATAGCAATGAAGAGCAATTGCATGGCAAGGAAATTCGCTCCCGCCAACACGAATAATCATATCTGGATTTCTACAATTTCAAAAAATAAACCATAATATAAATATAAGTGAGCAATCCTTTACAGCTTCACTGCTTAATTATCTCACATGGCTCGTTTCATTCGGTAATGCAAATTATCCATGAATTCTTTCACGTCTCCAGAATCATCGTCGCTATGATCTCCATACCTTTACCAATTATAATATGGTCGCAAATCTTGTCAAAAATAAATAATAAACTAGACATCTTACGAATGCTTCCCTCCTTTTTCAAGATCTGAAGTTGTTTGAACCATTCGATGGATTACTTGGTGCCTTCCTGAAGTGTCAGATCCAGAACTCCTATGTCCAAAGTCATCATCTGAGTATTTGGGTCTTCTTGGAGGTTTCCCATCATTATTAGTGTGCCTTCTACAATTAAATAAACTATCTCTCGTAAAAAAAATCTTTAAAAAAATTTAAATTCGTCTAAAGCGCCTGAAAGCATTTATTTATATAAACTGTGTTAAAGAAGCCGGTATTCGCTTTCAAACACTTCTTATAGTTTTACTGTACCCAGCACTGGCGTGATCTGTGCGTGTAGGGCTCTCGTCTTCAGAGTCATCGTCTGGAATCATGGGAACAGTTGGTCCGGGCGGTGATTTCCGGCTATCATCCGGTTCCCCATTGGATTTAATTTCCTGTTGCTTAACATTCACGAAAGTGTGCTTAAGATCCGACACGAGTACCGCGACTTTCTTGTTCTCGTATGATATCTGCAAAGAAATGGAAAGTGTACAGCTTGACACTTAAACACTATTACTGGTATGCGACTGCAGAGAAATGAAGCAACCGTGCCTTTACCCGTAACAATGTTTCAACCCTACCTGCTCAGGTTTTACTTTCACATTTCCACTAATGGTCGGCACAAAAGGGAAAATGTGTTCTCCCTCAGCAGCTGATTCCCGTAATCCTGCCGCAGCCCTCGCCATTTTAAGTTTTGCGGATTTGGAAGGTTTGGAGGGACCTACGAAACATGTGCTGTGTTAGATGGTAATTACAATTCATCATAAGAGATTTGGCTCCTTACCCGGAATAAAATGGTTTGCTTGGACTCCGCTTGCACTCTTGTTCTTTCGAACCTCCCGTGGAGGAGATCGATCACGGCCTCCATTATCCCTTTAAAAATTGATGATGTTAATATTCAGGATATCTTAGCCGTAAAAATGTGTCTTGCCATAATTGTAACAACTTATACTCACGTTCTGTAACCCTGAAAATCATTCCCCACCTTCGGACGGTCTAGGAAATATGATCCCTCATTATCAGCTCTGTCCTTGTCCCGATGATTACGAAAGTTTTCCATGTCCAGTGAATTATTTTGTCGATGTTTCTCGGTGATTGTCACATCCGTCCTCAAAGGTTTGTCGTCTATGTAGCCTTGACGCAATTTCTTTTCAACTGATATCAGGGATTCGCCAGAATTCTGCCTTGGTTCGGGACAGTAAATCTTTTCCGGGATAATACAACACTTCTCTGATGGGATTTCACCTGAACTAGCACTGGTTCAAAATTAATATTAGTTGAAATTTAAAGAGGATTGATTTGAATCACTTACCCAGAAGCACATTGCTTGGGATCGTAGGATTGGCTCCAATCTGTGTGGCAAGGTCTGGACCGGCGGGAAACGCGAGGACAAGGGCAGCTCGGCTCAAATTGGACTTCAATAGAAGTTGACCTTCGCCGCCTGTGCCTACTAGGGTCCTTCGAGTGCTTCTTATCTACTAGGGATGAACTCTAGAAAACATTATAAAGTCTGTTAAATGCTAAGGTAAATGAACAGTTATCTTTCCTCACCCGCACCTCTCGCTCCCGCTCTTTGTATTCAAGGTATATTTGGGGTGAGCGCTTCAAAGTTTGGCGCTTTTCGTGATGTTTACGATTTTTCTTATGCTTGTGCCGCTGTTCCTCAGATCTACGAAACCTCATTGGCTCAGAATGAGTGTTATCTTCACTATGAAAGTCTTGAGATCTAGAGCTTTTATTATAGGGTGTCCCAAATTGGGCATCTGAGCTTTCTGTTTCTTGGTGATGTCGCCGGTCAGGGCGCGGGAGGTTGTGCTTGTGTCTTTAAAACGCATCATACAATAATAAAGGATAATTCAAATATTAATTTGTCAAATGTCAACCTGTTGTGCTCTACAATAGGAGAATTCGATTCGGAATCGCTCCGTTTAGATTTATGGCTCTTGTTTTCCGTTTTCTGGTTCTGCCGTCGGTTAGGACGAATGCTCCTTCAAAATGTGAATCATAATTAGAGTAATAAGAAAAATATTAATATAATTTCCAGAATGCCAACTTGTGCTCTGCAATAGGAGAATCCGATCCGGAGTCACTTCTTTTATGTCGGCGAACGTGATCACGGCTAACCTAAAAAAATAACGATAAGGGTTTACTCGTGTTTATTCTCTCATAATTGATGTATATTCTGTATTATTGTCAAAAGTTTGTGTATTACTGACCTTTCTACCACGATGGATATCGCGGAATGTTTTAGCCGAAGTCAATGGTATTGAGTTTTGCCTGCTTGAATAAATGGAGAACATGGATTTGTATTTACATCTTATAATTTCTTGGCTACAATAATAACATTACGACCTTGACGATGGATCATGAAGGCTTATATCAGCGTTGTGCATTTCACCATGGCGTTTGTCACTTCGAACACTCATGTTAACGTCAATGCTAATGCGTTTTTGTATCTGTTCTACTTTTCAAAGAACGAAAGCGATGAATTTGTCGAACCATGGAAATGGGGTGTGTATTGACTTGCTTATTGCCTTATGCCTTCCAATTTAAATGTTGAATCTACGGCTGTGTTTGCATATCACCACAACAGATAGTGCTCAAAATTTGGCTGCCATGGTAACAGTGACGCCGGCAGAACTCCAGACTAGAATTTATGAAAAACGCAAAGGGGTTCATTTTACACGCTCAATTTCATCTGAATTTTATAATATAACTGATTACAGCAGTTGTCATTGCATTTGACAATGCCTCAGAGTGCATTGCGTGCCTCCTGAAGCAATCGCATTTTTTATAAGTATTAGTTAAAAAAGCTTACAACTAATTTTAATTGCGTTTGCAAGTTAAAACAGGTTCACGGTTGTAATTACATCAACTAACAAAAAACAAGCAAAAGTGCAAAAACCAGAAAACAAGAGATCAAATACGAAATAAGAAAATCTAAGACGAAGACACACATTTGCTTGCATTTACTAGGGATTTGATTTAAAGCTTTAAAGTGTGTTTTGTAACAGACTGTACAAATCTGTACGTATTTGTAAATGGGTGTAAATTAACACGGTGTATATATACCAAACGTTTTATGGTCATTTACGAACGATCGATGCGCAATGTGTTTCCTAAGTGGCTTTGAACAAGCACTTCAGGATGAGTACAAAGTCCAGCCGCAGACGTTTCTTGCAATCTTCTAAACGTTTTGGGCTCCCATGCATGCATCGTGGAACAGAAGCAGACGCTTAGCCCTCACTCTAGCGACTAACCTCGACTGATCAAGTCCTAATCGTCTCTTCTGGTTACATGCTGCCCCCTTTGTATATGGTTTAGACAAACTCATGCTGATCAATATGGA
>JAAXYW010003005.1:0-13075 GCA_036851895.1 Orthonychiurus folsomi | reverse complement strand
AATTAAAAAAAATCTTGTTTCATTCTTTTAAGGGCGCTCCACGCCACCACATCCGCCTAATGAGTCCTCGGCCTTTTCTTAAGGCCAAATTTTTCAGTAGGAAATTAGATCTCAACCAGTGACTGGTATGCGGTTACCCATAAATGACCGAGTACTAGCCCGGGTTGCTATTTAAATATGCCTCCGTAAGACTGGGTTACTATTTTAGCACGGGTTACTATTAGTATTAAATGATTTTGATAGTCGGGATTCACGAAGAAGAAATGTATTTGTCAAAGGTGGTTCTTTTTTGTTCAAAGTTATCATTAAAGTATATTTAAATCGTAAAGATTATCAGTAAATAATCAACCTTGGGGAAGGAAACCATTGAATTTGACTGAAGTCCATACTTTTTATGACCGGGTTACTATTTGAGCATGGGTTACTGTACACGGACTGGGCTACCTACTCACAGTCATGTACGGTTATTCCAGATATTCCAGATACGAACACGTACATGCTGCTGTTTTTTGTGATTCGTGGTCAGATTAATGTGCTCATCGAGTGCGATTCCTCTTCGTCATCTAATGCAATGTGATGTGTTCGAAACTGCCCTAACCCAAGAATCACAATTTCCAAAACAACTTTCTCCAAATCAAAAAAAAAAGTATCCAAAAATTGCCCGCGATTGCGCCCGGAGCCGAATCCTTTTATTAACATTGAGTCCGCAGAGTTACAGTTAAAGGCCGCTCATTTACAAATTAACTAGTTTTATCCACTACTATAATGTATTACACTAAATTCCAGTATACAAACCTCCAGCATTTAGTCAGGCCTAGCCTCCCCCAATACAAACTAAATAGTATAACCTAACCTTACAAATATAAAAAAAAAAACTACGACTCCAGCCCCATCTCCGCAAGCAAAACCCGATCCGGATTCAATTCCCTAAACCTCTCCAGATCCACTCTCCCATCCCTCACTAGCGTTTGACAAAGTTTGTCAATCGCAATGACACTCAGGCAAGTCTGGACATACCCGTCTATCAGGTCATTCAAATTTAAATCCAGTCTTCCAAAATCCCGTCGATCCATGAGAATGAGTCGATCCGCCTCCGTGTTCCAACTGTCGACGCTTTTGACGCTCAGATTCGTACCGAGCATGTCCCAGGAATTAGCGGCATCCGATGTGATGTGTTTCCTTGCCCTGCGGCTGTAAATGGAGACGGGCTGGAAGCCAGCGGTTCCCCCACAAACCATCATTCGAATGTCATTCACGTATGATTTTAAATCCGAATCCAACGCCGTTCCCACGTGGTAGTACTCGGAAAGGAGTTCGCTTGGATTCCGCCAGGCGGCGGGCTCCACGAGCCGCTGAACCAGGTACTTTTCATACACGCACTTGCTCCCCATAAATTCGGCGAGGTCCGTTGAATTCAAAACAGTGTACACCCCCTGGCCCGCATTACTGTAAGGGACTTTTATGACACCTTTCCCGCCCCACGCCTCTATAACAGATGGGATTTGCTCTCGACTCAAATTCACTATCGTTTCCGGGATGAGGATTTTTAAGCCACTCCCTTTCAATTCTTCGTTGAAAGTGTTGTACGCATGCGCAGCCATACTTTTATTCCTTCCGCCGCAAAGGCAAGCTAGCACGCTGTTCATTACAATCGTCCTACTCGTAGTTGGGATCCGATTCCATGGTTTTTGCGTAACGTACCGAAAACAGGCACGGATCGGATGCCACAAAGAATGCGAGTCCCTGACGTGCATTACGCCGTTCGTGAATTTGACGGGGGGGTCGGGGTCAGACTCTGTGAATTCGACGAGGTAGACCGGCTCGTTTGAGATTTGCGAGAGGAGGTGGGCGTAGGCGGAGACCTCCATTTCATTTTTATCGTAGATGACGGCGAGGGTGCCCAAGGTTGGGTCGGCTGTGGCGGTGATGTGTTTGAATGAATTTTCGAGAACGGTGCGGTAGCCGGAGTAGCGGTCGTTGGTGATGGCGGGCATGGATTTCTGGCCGGCGGGGCAGCTATTCGTTTCAACGACGATCATACGCTTGGCGTTTGATGGGGTGAGGACGTGGAAGAGGTCGGAGCCTGTTTGGATTGTAAATGGATTAGTTTTTGTTACATATTGTATGACTATATAGAATCAAGACGCCTTGGTCAGTAGGACTTGGTTCGAATTACACCTGGATTCGATTCGAGTCTTGGATTGGATCAATTCAAAATTTCCAATCGAATATTTTGTCGCTGGTTCGATTCGAGTTGTGAGGAAGTGATGCACTTGCACGTATGTATGCACTTACACACAAGTGTTGAGGCACTTGCCATACGAGGGTTGGACGGCAAAAATAAGCATAACCTGAGGGTGAACAAAACGAAACTTAACTAACCTAACCTTGCCGCCCAATCCCCGATGCAAGTGCATTACTTGTGTATACATACATACTTACAAAAGTGCATCATTTCGTCACAACTCGAAGAATCGAATCGAACTACCTTTAGATTCGATTCGAAATTCTCGAGTTGTAAAAACAGCAGTTCGACTCGATCCGAATTCGATTCGAAATATTCAAATTCGATTCGAAATATTCGAATCATGATTCGATTCGAGCCTGTAGTGATCAGTCAACAAATCCCTTAAAAATCCTGATAAAATGAGCGAATGGAAAACATGTGCCAAAAGTGAAAGCTTTCTCAGGTCAGTGTGGATTTCCACTGAAGGCTCCGATCAGATAATCCAGTATCTTATCTGAAATATGATCTGAAAATTATCAGTTCAGATATTTGTGTATCCGATCTGACTGGTTCAGGTCAGAGTTCAAGTGTCTTAATAGTTACACATGAATGCCTTGGTAGAACACTTTAATGAATAAAGCAAATCAAATCAAATCAAATAGTGTATCTGATGTCTGGGGTTTCAAATCAGTGAAATATTGTGTCTAATCTGAACACTGAACTGAATCTGATCAGATATCTAGATTTGACCAGATGGATTCGGTGTCGTGCTTTTCATTAATTTGAAACCGTATTCAGCTTGTACAGCACAGACTTTGGGTAGCAACTAGCAAACAAGAGGAAACAAGGTGTTACACAAATAACTGTAATTAAAAAAAAATTTTAATTTGAAAATTCTCTTCTTAGATTCGCATGCGAAATCGTCAATCTTTTGAAATCATACATCTGAATACCTGATCAGATATCTGATTCAAAGGACTATTCATACCGCAGCAGAATAACTTAATCTAATGAATATCTGAACAGGAGGATCTGAATCTAAATCAGATAAAATCACAAAATATCTGCTATGAGATCGATCTGAATTATCTGATCCGATCGGAGCCTTCAGTTCCACTCACCATTCCCTGAATTTCCAATTAAAGTTAATTTCTCATTTGAACTACAATGTAGAATTGAAGGATTCAGTTGCAGTTTGCCCCTAACTGGGCGGTTGTTAAGGAATCTCACGTGCATAGTTTTATATTGCTCATGATTCCTTCAGCACACAAAGCCCCTCAAATTAGGCACACAAAAGAACTTTTCTGGACTGAGATGACTCGCGTCGCGCTTCAAAGCGCGGACGACTCGTCCACCTCTCGGCATGCAAATGTGAGTCATTGCCAAAATAACATGTATTAGTTGTTGCACTTTGCCCCAGGGATATTAATTAGCTGACATGGACCACTAATCTTAAACCCCTTGGGGCCTTCCAACCTAACCCGAACAACCAAAATCCAAACTCACCCGCCCAACAAAAATACTTTGGCTTGTAATCCAAGCAGCCCTCCAGTACACCTCGATCCACACCCGGATTCAACCCCAAATACCGCTCAATCCTCTCCCGATTCGTCAGTCCAAAGAATTGTTTTGCGACCGGATGAGCCGTCGTGTTGAGAACGTTCGGGTAAAAATGTTGGTTTGGGCTCAGAATTGCATTCGGTTTGATTTCAATCGCAGACTTTGTGTACGGTTTCTTTTCCGCTGGATTTAGGATGATGTTTGCTTCGTGGAGTTCACAGAGGGCGTGGCGATGGGCGTGGTAGGTTGGGGTGTGTTCACCATTGGGGCAGCAGGAAAGGTAGTCCATCTGTTTGGGTTTTAGTAAAAAAAAAAATGTGTGGTTAATTTTTGTAAGCTTAGGGGAATAAAATTTGATGGACTTGTTAGAGGGATCGTGTCAAAATCAATGCACAACAATTTTTGAAAAGAAGCACAAAGTATTGAGTATTTGGATGCTTTAAAACCAGTGCTCAACCGGTTCCATCATTGTTCAAAAAAAAAGTTTATCCGCGCCAACAAAAAGTTACATATGGGAGGGAACAACGCAAACCCGCACAACTCACATCACATCTGCATCTCTCAAGTGCAACTCTCTGTTGGAATGTAAACACACAAAAAAAGGCCTGGCTTGTTCCAAACGAAACTCGTTCTCAATACACAAACGGAGGTCCATAACCCGCTTTACCTTGGAAAAGGTCGCGATGTTGTAAACAGTAAAGCGAATGGCTGGGTCATGGAACCACAAAGAAAAAAAAACGAATGGAATTCGGGGGACCGGTCCGCTCTTGCCTTTTATTCTCTGCAACCCTAAGGAAAAGTCTTGCTTGGCCAGAACTATTCTTACTGGGAGGGGAAATCAATTCACCACCGTAATACGACGACGACGGGGAATATACGATTCATAAAAGTGTAGTGCCTGGTTTGTGGCATGTTGTACTAATGGATGGATAGGTGCAGCCATTTCCAGTGGAAACGGCTGCATCCATACAACAGTAGTGGTAGGAAGCGTCCCCGGAAAAGGGTAGCCTGCAGGTTTCGTGGCTTTGGATCCGTAGAGAATTTACATCGGCTTTGTGGTAGAAATGAATGGGGGCCACCCTTTAGGAAATAACGTGTGGCGATGAGAAAGTGCTTAAGCCGAAGAATTAAGAAAAAAATACGAGCACATACGACGACGCGGGAGGGTTGACCCATTACACGAATGAATTAATAGGGGATTTTTTGTTGTGATGACTAACACGGATTAGAAAATGGGTAGAATTTTCTTTTTTCCTGCTCGTGCTCATAATTGAAGGGCTCCGGTTGGGCTAAAAGTACCCCAAAGCAAAAATATTTTGTTTGTTTCTCGACGCGTCGACAGCGCAAAAAAATCGCCTGCGATCCGCCTGTGTTGAACGGCAATCGCGTGCATGTGAACTTAGGCATAAGAGATTTTGACGAGTTTCCATGTGCTGAAGCACCATGCCAATTTAAGGAAAATTTCAAAAAAAAACTGAAAAACTTGAATTTTTTGTAAAAAAATCATATTTGAAATTCGACTTGAAACTTTGAGTGGGGGGGTAGCACCGGAGCCCCTTCAATTGTTAATCCTACTCTTTCAGCGCTACTAGTCTAATCAAAAGTCTTGTTTTTACCTTAAAAAGTCAAACTGTTCACCCAAATGTTCCCGAGCAGGAGACCCGTTCGTCGGCAGAGCTGAGCGGAGACTGCGGGAATGATTTGGAACGCCTGCTCGCCGCAGTACACAAAGTGTGATGCCAAATGTACACTGGGGACCAACACACACTACACAGTTTGGTTGGTGGTTCATGACCCGATCGGAGGTGATGGCGGCGGAGTTTGTGGTTCTCGGGAGGACCTCCTTGATTCACAATTGCCTCCACATCGGGGTAGTCATACAATTTCTTTGTTGGGTTTTTTTTTGGATGTGTCGGATCCAGCCTAAACTAGTTTGTGTGTAAGCTTTGAAGGGGGTACACAGGTTTTTGTCACTGTATCAAATTGATATGTATATACTTTTGCCCAATGTCTCATTGTCATTTTTCAAAAATGTTATGCATGTAGAGTTCAGCGAGTCGCTCTCAAAATGTAAACTTTTTTTCATCAAGTCAATGTATAGTCTATAGTCCCCGTTCAGTTGACAACGGATGCAATAAATGTGTGTGTNGTGTAAATATGATCCACTGCCTTGACCAAGAAGAAAATATTTGCTAGACTGGCGCCAAGTCTGCGAAGATTCGTCATGGGTGGATTTCCAGTGTGGAGCGGATGGCCGCGGCGGCGGGGGGCTGACGCAAGCAAGAAAAAGTGTCCATTCATTCGACGCGTTCACAAATCGTGGGAAATCGTTTGTAATGTTTGTCACTGGAATTGCATTTAACGCTGGTAATTTTTCAAAGAATTGAGGTAGTAAATGAGTAGTAGTAATTAAACTTAAAGTGTCAGACACACACTGGAGTCATAAAATTTACATATTAGATCCAAACTAACGTAACGTGTCAAACTCAAACTAACTGCGCACACAAGCAGAGATATACACGTAATTTTGCACGCGGCTCCATACGTTTTGATAAAAAAAAACCCAAGTTGATTCTGGGAACCACACAAGGCTGCGGAAGTGCTTGCTACTCACATGTACGTGTTGATGCAGTCTGGATTTGAATCTTTTGAGACATTATTGCTGTGTGTACACACAATCCCCTTCCCACCAAATGTGATAAAAAGTCTCAACCGCGTCCAGAGGGAATGGCGGGCAGTTTGTGGAATATGAACAGGGTCGAACCGATTGAAGTACACAAATTAGTACACGAATAAATAGAGTGCGTGTGGAGGGGAATTGAGGTTAATTCAATTTGTGGGGAGAGTCAATCAATGGGGGGGGGGGGAATGCCAGGCGAATGATTATTCAACTTTTGGAATTTTTAACATTTTGTTTTCAAATTACACACAAGTCCCTTTTGCCATTGGAATCCTAACCTATGCATTCACATTTCTAACATTCATTTGCAGCAAAGCTGGGTAATTCGTGAGCCTAGTTTAATGGAAGCATTTATAAGACATTTCTCGCTACAGTTTATACTCTTTTCGGCGTCTATAAGCAATAAGCATGATCCGCAAACAGTTTTTTAATCAAATTTGAGCATGATTTTCATAAAGTTAGCTCTTGTTTGGGCGATAACGCAAGAAAGGAGCCGAATAAACTTCAACTTCTCAAGTTGGACAATACAAAATATAATACATGTAGCAAGTGCTAGTTGACCTTTGCATTCAGATTGTCTACACAGGACGGGTTCAATTGAGTAAATCCGAAAAATCATAACCGAAACCTTTTCAAAGGTTAGTTAATGCCGGAAGTCAGTTTGAAGTTTGCATTGGAAAAGTTGACATTCTATCTTAATAAAAACTCTCAAACACGACTCTAATACGGAAATATTTTGTAAAACATTTTCAGATGATTGTTTGCATTTCTCTGTCAAATTGTTCAAAGCTATACCTGCAGCAACAAGTATTCCAACCAACCAAAAACGAAAACGAGGAATTAAGAGAAAAAGCAATAACTTTTTTTCAGTTTTTGTAAGGGATTCATGTAATTTTGAAAGGATTTGCACTTTCTTTAGTAAAATGTTAGCTTTTCTGTTTCTCAGTGCAAATCCTTCAAAACTTAACTGGCGAGAAATTTCTCGTTTCTCCCTGCCTCATTTCTCGTTACCCGCTAGCGATATACGGGCCCTAATCCCTGACATTCATTTTCATAATTCATTCTCGACTATTCATAATAACACATAATTCATGCGCTAATTGAATGGAAGCAATTTATGAGTAGTGCATTTGCACACAGAACCCAAAAACATGCAGCCTGAACAAACGAATATGATAGCAAGGGAGTGAATGGAATCAAAGTGTCACACACGGGGGCTGTGTTCCAGAATTTCTCGTCTGCCTTGCACTAATTTGCATAGCACAAATTTTACAATCACCATATGCCTGCAAATAACAAGGAAAGTTGTGGGTCAAACCCGAATTAAATTGTACATGGTCGTCCCCCGTTGGTAAATCAGTTGATAACTCAAGTTTTGGTTTTAGAGTATGCGTGCTCGCATCAATTTACGACTCGGCCGCATCCACTTGAACCTGGATTTGAAGCACCTGCCATATCATGTGAATGCATTATTGCATGAGACAAATGCAGCATGTATCATTTTATCTGTGCAAAATAAAACTGTACAACAAAAAACCCTCTCTCTTCTCAACAACTCCGACCATTCCCGGGTCGCATACTTTTTTATTCTGCGATTTTACAAATTATTAGCCGCTACACGGACCCTTTCATACATTAGAGACACTCCCGGCTTCGCCCCATGCAAAAAGCACGCGTCAGACATTTTTTTTTCGGCGACCGCCGCCATCCGGATTGATATGCGACGGCCAATACACATTCTCGTTAACCCCTTCGCTACCAAGTCCATGCAAATGGACTTGGTAGCGAAGTGGTTAAGGGCCACTCGGCTGACCCCGGCCTAAACACTAAAAAAACATTCAACTCAGTACAAATTAAATTATTGTCAGGTCGCGCAAGACACTTTTTGCTGAGATTGATCACGCAAAAGTGTTTAAATTTACACGCGGTTTCGTTTCTCTGTTGGATGTGTCTTTTTCGTAGTTTTACAATGTTCAGTTGGCGAGTGGGATTGCTCCCGGAATGCGAGCAAATTATATATTTTACGCCGAAATGGCTAGTTGTCTGCGAAAGGCTAAACACACATTACAAAAAATAATCCTTGAAGGCGCGCGCGCCTCCTTGTACAAAAAAAGGAAATGAACTAATTTAGACAGATTGAGTTTTGGCTCAATGCTCGGCGCGCCAACTCTTAATGTCGCGCTTTTCGGCGGTGCTTCCGCCGCTTCCACTATTTTGATGAATGCTTCATTTGAATTGCTAAACTTTGTGATGCTTCCCATTGCTGGCTCCGCGCCTCAACTGCTAGACTTTGTGATGCTTCCACTGCTTCGCCTTCAGCGCTTCCTCTATTAAACTCGCCAAATGCTTCAGCACTTCCACCACAAAATGCTTCCACTTTAAATCCCTTTAAACATACCACTCCTTCACCCCTTGCTTCCTCACCCGACTCGCCGCCTGCACCTGCTGCGGCTGAGCCGCAAATCCTTCATACCTTTGCTCAACTTTGTAAACCGGATCCTCCCTCCTCTTACACATAAAAAATATAATCAAAATACTAACAATAATGATCATTAGCAGAGCAATTATAATGATAATAATCAAAGTCGAGTCACTCGTCTCCGCCACAAAAGAATCTCTCGGTTGTTTTGGGTGCGGCTGATTTGTGCTTCGCACTTGAATCCCAAAATTCTCATCAAATATCGATCCAACTGGATAAATGACGGGCTTGGGTGTCGTCGGTGGAACAAAACGAACGGTCGTCGATGGAGTACTCGTAGTTGTAGTAGTAGTACTTGTAGTAGTCGTAGTATCCTCAGTTGTTGTCGTAACGAAATCCGTAGTGGTGTCATGGAATGTTTGAATAATCGTAGTCCCCGCCTCTATCGTTGCTTCCCCTATGCTAACAGTGACAACCGGAGCTTCCCCTGATCCACCACCAGGGAAACAGTCCTCGTCATCACACGGGATGAAAGTTTTACTCGCCCAATTTGTTGTTGTTGTTGTTGTGGATGGGGGGCGGGAGCGGGTGGTTGTTGTTATGTACACAGGGGTTATGAGGTCATCACCGGGGGAACCGGAGCCTGTGTCAAAGACAGGGATGCATTCATCCTCGTCGTCGAGGAGGCAACCGGAGGCTGAGATGAGGTCGTCTATTGTCGAGTGGGCGGAGGCGGGGGTCTGGTGGGGGGGATTAAAATATATTTAGGTTAGCTTTTATACATACACTACTGCTGAGGATCAATTCTAAGGTAATAGGATCTACATGGGATTTGTCAAGTTGTAATTGGAGTTTGCGTTCAAAAATGTATTCATCACCTTTTGCATCTGCTGCAAATCCGCCTCCATCAGCTCCGCCCTCTGCCTCACATCCCCAATAACCCTTACTCGCTCCACAGCAGAAGTTTTTGGTCGCTTCCCTCCCGCCGCCGCCGCCACCATTTGAAGGGGACGGCGCCGATTCAGGACGAGGCTGGAGATGGAGCCTTGGAAAGGGGACTCGATTCGGCGAGTGTCCGACTCGCCACCTACCACCGATCTGGACTTGACCCGAGTGGGTGAAGAAGAGGGGTGGGCTGGGGGCTGGAAAAATGTTAAAATGAGTATATATATTTCGTATGAGGGAATGAGGAACGGATTCCCATGAAAATCCGGGATTGGATTGGGGATTGGGTTGGTCCATGGATTGAGTTGGATTGGACTAATCCATGGATTGAGTTGGATTGGATTGGACTAATAACGTATTAGAATGGACTTGGGATTGGACTTGAAACTCCTAAACTCTTACAAAGTGGGCTTCAACTAGCCCACATGATCTTACCTCCCCCCACCACCGCACGACTCCCATTCCAACCACCAACAGACAAGCTGATCCGATCCGACTCCCTCCGGTATGAAACCGTGACCACGGATCCATCACTCACAATTGACTTGGATTTGAGTGGTGCCATCTTTGGGGAAGTGGCGGTGAGGCGGCCGGAGGTCTATACAATTTATGTGTACTTTCATATTACGCTATTCATCTAGTGTTCAAAAAAAAAAAGAACTCACCACCTGAACGGTGACAACCTCCGCTCCGATCGGCTCCTCCCATCTCACCAGAACACCGTCCGGACTCCTCGTCGTGAATTTGAATTTGAGTTGGATGTCGTGGGTTGGGATGGTCGGAGGGTAAGAGTACAGTAGCAGGCCTGGGGCTGAGGGGCCGAAATCATATGTTGTGGTCGTAGCTGGAGAGGCTGCTGGTAATTATACAAATTCTCTCAACTTTATCTTAGGCACACTTTTATTTGTGTGAACAACGGATGCTATTGGGATTTTAAACTCCGACAAACCTTTGCACTCTGTCCCCGTCGTTGCGCAGTCGCAGTCGCCGCCGTCTAGAGTTGAACAGCCATTGGCATCGGCGCAGGCGCAAATAGTGCTGGTTTCTGGATTTTACCAAAGGTTTGCTTTCAAATCGCTTTCAAAACACCGTTAAAAATGATCACAAATTACCTTCACACCCCCTCCCCACCACCTGACTCGGCAACAGCGCATCCCTCACCAAATCCACGGTCAAATTCTCTCAACTTTATCTTAGGCACACTTTTATTTGTGTGAACAACGGATGCTATTGGGATTTTAAACTCCGACAAACCTTTGCACTCTGTCCCCGTTGCGCAGTCGCAGTCGCCGCCGTCTAGAGTCGAACAGCCATTGGCATCGGCGCAGGCGCAAATAGTGCTGGTTTCTAAATTTTACCAAAGGTTTACTAATCGCTTTCAAAACACCGTTAAAAATGATCACAAATTACCTTCACACCCCCTCCCCACCACTCTGACTCGGCAACAGCGCATCCCTCACCAAATCCACGGCTTCCCCATTCAATTCAACGGATGCCAAACATCCAGAGTAGCCGGTCCTCACACCAAACGGCAGTGTTGCGTACATCATGGGAGGAACGCCACCTAATTGTAGTAAGTCAAAATTGAGTAACGGCCCACTCTTAAACTTTTGTATTGTAAGTATTCCAGTACTCACCCACATAAAGGACCCCATTCAAATCCAAGTACCCACTAGTATCCCCCCTTCTTTCCTGCTGTCCCATCCCATCCACTTCAAACCAATCGTATCCCCCAATCCTCAAAACCCTCACCCCATGCCATCTCCCGTCACTCACGAAACCCGACTCAAACTTGACACGCCCCGCCCCCAAATCATACTCATAATGTAGCCGCCCCCCCTCCAAATAAAGTCCAATGAAATCCCCATAGTTTCCACTATTATAAAGTACTAGTCCGGCTTTTCCATTCGTCCGGAACTGCAATTGGATCTCTACGGTTGAGTAGGCTTTGAGTTGTTGGAGTCCGATGTACGTGTTCGTGATGGAGACGATGGAGGTTTGCTCTGACGTTGGGATGTGGATTTTGGCGGTTGACGTTGAGTTTAAGAGGGGGAGGAGGTGGAGGAGATCGATGGAGTTGAGGAGGATGTGGGTGAGGTGGCCGGAGAATGGGAGGAGGGAGGTGGTGGGGGCGGAGCCTATGGAGATTTGGGTTATGGGGAGGGTGGGGTGGCGGGAGAGGAGGTCACCTGAGTGGGGAATGGAAATGAATAGTGATTAGTTTTCAGTTTAGTTAGTTTTCTCACTTTAATTTGGTCAACTAGTAAAAAGTCCTCTCACCGGTCACCTCCGAACCCCCATCTATTCCGATCCTCAGCGCAGTCCCCCTTCGCGTGACGCGGATGCGATGCCATTGATTGTCACTCAGTTCCGAGCCGGCGGCGAGGCTCTGGAGAAAAATACGATTTTAGTTTTTAGTATCAAAGTCGCGTCCATCGTTTATATGTGTACCTTCTCCCGGCCTTGGATCCGAATCGTGAATTTGACGCGTGTGAATTCGAGGGACAGCTGGCAAAAGTCGGGGCCGGAGCCCATTCGGAGAAGGAGACCTGCGGAAAATATAATAGGAGTTTAAAGTTTGAGATTTTTGAAGGTTGTATTAAGTTTAAGCACTGAGCCCTGGGGAAATTGGGGAAATATATGGGAGTTTAAAGTTTGAGGTTTTGAAAGTTTACACGTTTAACACAGGTGGACTTCGAAGGCAAGTTTAACAACTTATAATGGTTGAGAGGACAAAGTTCGTCAAACAAAGTTGGAACAATATGGCCGTAGTTCCAGGTAGGGAATCCAGTGTGTCGCCTGCCTTGTCGAGTATCAGCAGACTGATACGCGAAGACTCTCGATACCAGTTCGATACCAGTGGTATAATCAGTACCGAGATTCGAGAGTCTCGGTTGGATGGCCATTTGCGATACTGATACCAAAAATCACAGTATCGTGTATTCGAGGGATAATTTTTAAGTTTAACACATTTAAAAGTGGACAAACTTTAAAGTCAAATCTATTGGTCAAATCAAACAAAGTTTTGAACAGATCCGTTGCAGGCGAGCAGTCAAAGTCATTTTTTAATTTCCAACTCATTGGAGCGAAGCAATACTTGAAAACTGAAATCCACGGACTGCACTCAAAATCTGTGTGCCTTAACTTAACATCCGCAAAATTCGTGTACAGTCTGTAAAAATCTTGACCCACTCTCCAAAACTCAAAACCCAAACAAATTACACACAAAATAATATCCTCTCAC
>JAAXYW010003004.1:0-13078 GCA_036851895.1 Orthonychiurus folsomi | reverse complement strand
GGAAAGAAAAGTGATGTGTGTTACTGCGACCTACATGAACAATTTTAACAGAATTTATATTGCGTAAGTTGTGGTTGAGGAATTATTTTCCAATTCTTGTCACCTTTCTTTTGCGTCTGTCGGCAATTATAAGAGTCAGCCTCCGCAATCTGTAACCGTAATAGTGATACTGTAATAAGGTTTGCACGGTTCGCAATTTTTATACTTGAAATTTTGTAATATCTAAAATGTGACTTTAATTGCACTAACTCAAGTTTATTTCTGTTTGCAGCTTTACCTAGCTGACAGGCGGCACAGCAAAATTCAATACTCAACTCTGCTGATGTCTTAGGAGGAAATCAAAATTTATTTTGAGTCTAGCCAAAACTTGTAGTAACACTTTTTTGAACGGGAGCACACAGTTGGCTTTATTTTGATACAATATCCTGAGTTGGGATCGATCAGTACAAAGGTGAGTAAATAATTTTAGTTAATTTAGTTTGATAAGATGCCACAAAAGGTAAAAAAAAGCAAAAAAAAATTAAAGGGTACCTCACATAAGAATCGTCGAAAAAATCTGTGTTTCAGTCAAGTGTTGAAAGTCGGGTGATTAGCTAATGCGCTGTGCGCTGGCCTTTATTATATGTACCTTCATATTTGCGCATTATGATTGTTAACAACCTAAATAATAACAGGACTCCCCAATACCAGAAATATCCGTGGCATAGCTAGGACAATTTAAAAAAAATTAACTATTGTGTAAGCATAATACAGTAAGTTGTTGAATATTTTTCTTCTGCAGGCTAACCGGACAGAACCAAAATGGCGTTTAAAGGATTTTTTAAGCAAATCAAGAATGAGGTCAAAAAGGAGTTCAATAAGCAACTGGACAACATTTCTAATCCAAATCGGGATCCAAATAATCCAGATCAAGCCCAGAAAATGGATGCATCCCTTGTGGAAGGCGTTCTAGGTTTGCTTGGTGGTGGGTCATCTGGGGAAGGAGGAGTTGGAGGAAGCAGTGCCGGTGGTTTGCAGCAATTGTTGTCAATCATACAAAAAAATGGAGGAATATTTCCGTCCAGCGTCCAGAGTTTATTGCCAGGAATATTAAAAGTGGCGGAAATGTTTGGCCACGGGATTGGAGATACCACTCCAAGAACAGAGCAGAAACCAGACGGCGAGTACGTTGATGATTTTGTCAAAACACTGGTGGACGGGAGGAAAATCCACGCTGGAGAAGGGTCGAAAAATGTCAAACAATTGACACAGATTGGACAGGTTCGCGCAATTTTTGTATAGCGTTTTTAAAATAAGCATTTTGCAAAATTTACAGTTTAGGCTGGACGGAAAGTCGTTTGGTGTAGCTGTTCTTTAAACTTATGTGTGTTAATCTCCGATTTTGAACTACGACAATTAGGTCAAAATTTTGCCAAGCAAATGCAGCTGGCTTTCAGTGACCATTTCTAGAACCTACTACAGCCGACTAGGCAGTATGCTTTCCAGATGAAATTGAGGATGCTAAAAAATTGAGGAAATTAGCTTTCTTATGCCATGCATGCATGTCAGTCGCCCATCCTTCGTAATGTTAACACGTTTCCTGATTAAAAATAGTATGACCGCAGGGAATTTGGCTAATGAGATTAACCACTTCCAGAATTCAGGTCATAATCTCACTCCGGGATTTTAATTCATTTTTTATGAACGTTGGCTGATTGTACTACAACTCCGGCTGGAATGATTCTAATTGGAATGCGGGTTGAGATCGATAAAGCTAGACGTAGGGCAGACCTAACGGTAGTAGTACGGTAGTTTGCCCTACTTGCTAGAGATGTGATGTGAAAAGCAAGCATAGGGAGATGCGGATGTGCAGTGCGCATCCGAGTCTGGAAAAGTGGACCAAAAAGGAATGTGCACTCAGGCGGAGGGCACACAGGAATCTCTTCCAGGAGAAACAAAAAAACCAGAGTGACTCCAAGTCCCAAAATTCAGTCGGTTCCAGGTCCTGCATCCGTGAAGGGAGAATTTTAATCCGCCCAGCACAATAATTGCTCCCCTTGTTTTTTGTATAATGGTCCCTACTGCTGTTTTCCTTACTACAATTAGAAATTAAAGTTAAAATTTGAGTTTTTGTCTCAAGATACAAGTCGGTCCTAAAAAAAGTTAAACTTAGTGTTCAATTAGTGCCGATATTACATAAAGGGAAATCCCCGGTTAAGAAAGTAGGAATAGTGACTGTTGGTTTAGCACGCACTACCAATTTACTGAAAACTAACTTATTGATTTTCCGTGACATCTGGGAAATACAGTTAATTTGTGTTTCGTTGATATCATTTCCGCTTGCGGTGAGATAAGGAATAACTACGCGAAATTTAAATAGTTGATTGTTTTAGGAAGGAACTCTACTGGTGTTATATAGTGTTACATTAGGCGGCTGGCGATCCGCTCGTAAAGTTGTCTTCTACTCGGTAGTTAAAAGTTGTTTGTAAATTAGAGGTTGCTGAAACATGCCTTACAGATTACCATCTAATCATTTAATTTATTGGGTAAGCAAATACTATACTCTTCGACGATAAGTTATAAGTGCCAAATCAATACTCTTGCGGCAAGCTTGCACATTGTTGAAAGCTTACGATGCTTTGGTTGTTTTACAAATTTTTAGTGACGGATTTTATTTTGATTATTTCAGTTTGGTGAGCGTGGAAGTGGATTTAAACCGCGCGGAAGTGAAGGAGTGCAAGAATATGATAAAATTAAAGCAAAGTGCCAAGCGGAAGGGATTTTGTTTGAAGATCCGGAATTTCCACCAAAGGCAGCTTCTGTTTTTTACAGCCGATCTTCACAACGGCAGCTATTTTGGAGGCGACCCCATGTAAGGCTCACAATCTTTAAAAATATTGAAGATAATTTTAAATTTAAATTTTAAAGATATAGATATATATATATATACAATATACAAATAACTAACATGACGTACATACTCATACAACGTGTACTAATATCGTACTCGTGTATGGCATTTAGCATAGGAGGTAACACTGGCTGACTCAAACTACAGCTTAGGTCATGTAACGCCATTCTAGGTGTTACTAAACTTGCAAACTTGTGACTCATTTTTGCGAATGATTTCCAAATGTCCATTATATTTTGTGCAATGCCCACAGGCACCCCGAGCTAAAACATAAGTGGGTTACGTCCTTTTTATGTTTGTTTATATAAATGGAAGTTATCAGCTGCGAGAACGGAGGATGCAGATCCAGATCAATCATTTGTTTACGACCATATGCAAAAAATCATTAGAGGGTGAGAGGTGCAGATCAGTAACCCAAACGCATTTTTTGCATGTTTACATTTAGCGAATCTAGTCGGAAGTTTGTGTCTTAAAAATTACACGTGCATACTTGGGCATTTCGCCAATATTCTAATGAGGATTATTTGCTAAGATGAGTTTTACGGCATAATTTGCTTAATTTTAGGACATTTCTTCCAATCCGCAATTCTTTGTGGAAGGAGCGACTAGATTTGACGTAAAACAGGGAGAGCTCGGAGATTGTTGGCTCCTGGCTGCAGTTGCGAATTTAACATTGAGTGAGCCAACATTTCATCAAATAGTTCCCCCTGACAATGGTTTTGAGGACGGCTACTGCGGCGTGTTTCATTTCAGGTTAGGATTTCAATTTAATTACTTCAGATGAAATGGAGACAACCTCATTTGATTACTTTTATCCGACTTCAGGTTTTGGCAATACGGGAAATGGGTTGATGTTGTGATTTGATGATTTACTGCCGTGTGATGGGAATGGGAAATTACTTTTCATGCATTCGGAGGATAGCAATGAATTCTGGAGTGCCTTACTGGAAAAAGCATACGCAAAGTAATAACATTTGATTAACTGGAATGATTCTCCTTCATTGGCTTAATAATTTTCAAGTACTATTGCTGGTTTATTTCCCATAAACCTCTTATTATTTTGCGTCCTTGGAAAGGTTTGAGGAATTTTTGATATTAACATACAGAACGCTGTTTAATTCGCTAGGTTGCATGGGTCCTACGAAGCTCTGAAAGGAGGGACAACATGTGAAGCTCTGGAAGACTTTACGGGTGGAGTCACAGAAATGTACGAAGTCCAAAATGGACCACCAAATCTTTTCAAAATAATGAGCAAAGCACACGAGAGAAGTTCATTTATGGGTTGTTCTATTGAGGTAAAACGTACAATTATCAGCAGAATTATATTTGAGAATGACATGGTATGCGTTGAAATTGCGTGTAGAGATGAGTTTAACAACAGCCTCGGATTCCATGTTTGGAATTCCACTGTAATCATGTCATTCGGTTGAATGGGGTGGAGTTCCCTTCCTTGCTTATACAAGTAAAGTTAAAGAAAATCAATATTAATTTCCATTTCTCGTTTATTTCAGCCGGATCCCCGTGTAGTTGAGGCGGAGACTCGTGAAGGTCTAATCCGCGGTCATGCATATTCAATTACGGATGTTAAACTTGTTGATATTCAAACACCGCGAGTGTCTGGGAAAATACAGTTGCTCCGAATAAGGAATCCGTGGGGAAACGAAGGTATGTATGCGCTTCAGTCAAGGAGTCACTTGAAATTGAAATGCCTCTCTTTATTTCCTTGATTTCGTTTGATTGCAGCTGAGTGGAAAGGAGCTTGGAGTGACGGGTAGGGTTGATTAACTTTTTATGCTACGCAGACTTGTTATCTCTCCGTGTCATCTAAGGGTAATCAATCTTTTACTCTATGCCCTACAGATCAGCCGAGTGGCAATTTATAAATGATGAAACGAAGGAGGATCTTGGTCTCACTTTTGATGCTGACGGTGAATTCTGGATGTCATTCAAGGACTTTACAAAGTATTTCCAGAGGCTGGAAATATGTAATTTGAGCGCTGACTCCCTGGAGGACGAGGTCCCCAGTGAGAAGAAGAAATGGGAAATGAGCATATTTGAAGGCGCTTGGATCCGAGGATGCACTGCCGGAGGGTGTCGAAATAACTTAGGTGCGTTCGTCTGAATTTTGCCATTTAATTATTTAAATTTAAATCTAGTGACATTAACCCGACCTGTTTTATATTCAAATGTTAGAAACTTTTGCGCACAATCCACAATACGTAATTGAGTTGACGGACCCAGACGAGGATGACGACGATTCGAAGTGTACAGTCATTATAGCTTTAATGCAAAAGAATCGTAGAGCTCAAAGGAAACTAGGAGTTGAGTGCCTTACTATTGGCTTTGCTATTTATCATGTGAGTCAAGCTGCATAGCAATTTCCCTTTGTTCGGTTTCACTCTAATCAGGCCATTTAAACCCAACGCAGATAAGTGAACCGAACAATATTCCGAAGCCGTTGCCAACGAAATTCTTCAAATATAATGCATCCGTTGCGAGATCCCCTACTTTCATTAATTTACGTGAAGTCAGTTGTCGGTTTAAGTTGCCACCTGGGACCTACTGCATTGTACCTTCCACGTTTGAGGCGAACGAAGAAGGGGAATTTATAATTCGAGTATTCTCTGAAACCAAGAATCATATGACGTAAATAACCTTGTACCATTCCTACATTTTTGATTTGATGTCTCAATGCAATCCAAATTCACAAAGCTCGCTGTCTTTTTATTTGCAATTTTTCAGGGAGAACGATGCTGACGTTGGAATTGGGGAAGTTGATGAAAGGGTGAGTTGATTTGAATAGAACTCGTTTTCTACTCTGTGAGAGCAAAATGGAAGATGTGCGTCCTTCGAGTTGGAAGCGATTATTGGGAAAAACTTTGTGTAGCATGCTCAATTTTATATATGAATAGGCTCGCCAGACACATGCAGGCATGTCATTATGTTCAAATGGGTCTGTGGATCGACATTTTTATAACGCTTTATCCTCCTTTCTTCAAAAAACGGTTCTTTCATGAGGTGGTTTCAGATGTCTGGAATCTTTCTATATGGCCGACCGATTGTGTTTGATTTACAATGACGTTTTCCGCCATTGACTGCCTGTGCACTGGATTGGAGTGAAGAGAGATGAAATTGCTCTTGGTTGTAAAAGTTCTTTGGCGGAGTGGAATACCCGCACGTAGACCGGATCTTTGGGTCCTCAGGACTTTCCTGATTCTTCTGAATTTGGGGTTTTATTTTACCGAGAGTTTTCTTCCTTCAGGTCTCTAGCAAAGTTTCTTGCAAGTTTACTTACGACTTTGAGGGCGCAATGGCTCAGGCCCCGGAAATTTCATATGTCCAAATCGGATGGATGCCAGTAATTTCGCAGATTTAAATAAAAATAATTAATTTTGTGTTGCAGGCCAAGGATTCTGAGCCCGTCGAGTGATGAAGCTGCTAAGCGTGTCCAAGAATTTTTCAAAACTGTCGCCGGAGACGATATGGAAATTGATTGGTTGGAACTGAAGGAAGTTTTGGATTTGTCCATGAAGCGAGGTAAGGATTTGCGTCTTTGCCTGTTTAATTTTCGACTTTTCATGTTAACTTTTGTGTACATATTAATTGTGCATTTACTGGATTGGCTTACATTTTTTAAGGTTTTCACTCGTTGTTTTTCTCGTAAATGCTAGTGATTGTTAATGATCAATTTTGCAATACGGACATTTGTATTGTCTTTCATATCTAGAACTTCTTATGTGTTTCTTATGTGTTGTTTTAAATTTTTCTAATTCAACTTTACTCGTTCGTACCATCCAAAAACTGGCGATTCTCCGGATGTGTGCTCTACGGCGTGATTTTTAGATACGGGTAAGAAACAAACATACGTATAAAGCTATGCATTATTAATTTCAGCAACTTTAGTCGACAGCACAATTGCTTGGGTTTTCCCACTATCGCGCCTATTTATCTGCCTTAGCCTTCAACTCTACCACCCCACTTTGCCCTATAAAATGATTCAAAGGGAAGCAAACAAAAGCTTTTCTCGCAATAGAGTTCTAGCAGTGCGGCGTTTGTACGATTAGCTTTTCTTTTTTGGACTCCAGCCAATGACTTGGAATCTGGCCCGGAGTCTGGACTCTGGACCGAGATCGTAAATGTATTGTACTTTGCTGTGAAGTAAAGCTTTTCATTCAGAGAGATTCAGACGATTCTGAACAAAAAGTTTTCTTCGAATGCCCTGGAGTCTGGACTCCGGAGATTGTGAAAAACCTACACAACTCTGACACCATGCATGTAACAAGAACGCTGCACTCAATTTGATTTGGAGCTTTGCGCTTTGGGGTCGTACTCAGTACTCATACCCCTGGACTGTCTTCTCTTCAATATTCCAGGGCTGGTAATCCTAGTTTATGACCCCGTCTGTCAAGGGTTCACAAATGGATGATGGCGGAAAGTCAGATGTACTTTTGTTGGTAAATGTTGGAACTAACTCGCTTTAATTTTATCTTGTTGCCCGCATCCCCCATGATCCTGCATCATTCTTGCATGAATTTTCCAACGCTCTCTAACTAAAATTACAGCATTTGCTTGGTGTGCTGATATGCATGCAAAATGCAGAGCTTATGTTTGGTTCTGCGTGCGGGTTGCAGACGTATTTACAAGAAGATTGAAAACAATTGGTCAGTGGTGAAGGTTTGCTTAAATTTTGCATTAGTAGGCGGGTATGGCATCCCCAAACATTCAATGTAAGGAAACTGAGGGTCATTCGTATTTATTATTCAGAGTTTGAATTCGAGGGATTCAGCCGAGATGTGTGCAGATCCATGGTAGCAATGATGGACATTGACCATTCTGGAAGACTTGGGCTGGATGAATTTATTCGTCTTTGGAAAAGTATTCGTACTTGGAAGGTTAGTTTGAGCGAGTTAACTTTTAGTACTGTCGTTTATTTTGAGAACCTGAAAATGTATTCTTTTGGTGCAGAATGTTTTCAAGATTTACGATGTGGACAAGTCTGGACAGTTGAGTGCGTTTGAACTTCGGCGAGCTCTCACGTCGTGCTGGCTACAGTGTGAATAATAAAATCCTGGAAGCCTTGGTTCTCCGTTATGGAGATAAGGATGGGCGGATTTGGTTTGATGATTTCATTATGTGTGCAGTCAAATTGAAAGCAATGATTGGTAAGTACATGCATGCAAACAACGAACGGAATATCTTGTAATGCTTCCTTAAAATTCGTATTTTTTTTACAGAAATCTACAAAGAGAAAGATGTAGATGGAAAGAATCGAGCCCAATTCTCCCTGGAGGATTGGGTTGAGAAAACACTGTACTCTTAAGACTTTTAAGCATTTGTTTTTAGTATTTTGTTGTTGAAAATCAACGATACTTAACCGTACACTGAACCTATGTATTTCTAGATTTCAATGCGCCTGGGTGGGAAAACCGATTTTATACTAGCAAATGTTTTAGTTACGAACAATAACCATCATCCGATTTTATGGCCACGTATCTATTCTTCTTTGTGTATTGCTCGTTAAAGTGAGTTAAAGGATCTTGAAAAGAGCTGAAATTTGCAGTGCGTAGTAGTAGTATACGAACGTAGAGGAATTCTTGCAAACGCTGAGCTGGTTAAAAGTTTTGCTTGCTTGTTAATGAATATTGAACTATCTGAGGGGATAATCTTGTTAACTACTACACATACATGTACTGCACTGCAGTCTAGCTATGGGAAGTGCAACTTTAGAGGCTGAAATCAATTTCATGTTTTGAAAATGCAGTATTATTTGTAATTGTCTATAAGAATCTTGCCAATTTTAATCGACTTTAGTTGAACTAGGTGCCCAATGTCTTATAATTTTTGGCAAATAAATTAAACTACAACGCTTAAATGATATTATCAAATAAATAAACCGTTGAGATTGAAGTCGTGTCGTTCTTAATCGGCACTATACCCAGATTAGACAAAATGGTTAGACTGTACAAACCGCATTCCTGTGTGCTATTGTCCAAGTTTCATCAATTGTTTTTGAAACCCAGGCAAATATTTATCTTGGATTCTGTGCTGTGGTAAGAATGAATGGGGATT
This sequence comes from Orthonychiurus folsomi, assembly GCA_036851895.1. Classification (NCBI taxonomy): domain Eukaryota; kingdom Metazoa; phylum Arthropoda; class Collembola; order Poduromorpha; family Onychiuridae; genus Orthonychiurus; species Orthonychiurus folsomi. Next base: position 4,119 of record JAAXYW010003004.1, on the reverse strand, counting down.
AAGTCCGCTCGCTTATTGCGTAGATTCTACACACAACAAACTCTGGCTCATGATTCGAAGACTTGATCCACAAGGGTAGACAGTATTCATTGAGCTCGGAGCAGTGGAGGCACCAATTATTTACGACATAGCTGAGTCAGGGATTTTGAATCTTGAGTACAGACGAATGAATGAACCTGAACACAACACACGAACAACGGAGTCGTATGTCTCGTCATATTTTAAACAAATTTGTATTCGTCTTCCTCAATTTCCATCATTTCATTCATACTGAAGCAAATCAGGCCCTCCTAGTTCCTGCCCCTTGCACACAGAGCCAAGGCGACAAATTGATTTAATGCCAAATCAGCGAAGTCAACGATGAACGTCGTCATTAAATTTTTGCTATCGCACAAACTTTACTCGTAGTTAATCCCAAGAGGGCATTTTTCATGGGAAACATGCGTTTGTTCCACATGATCTGACCTTTCCCAGACACCTTTGATACTAAGAATACATAATATAAAAATGGGTGAACATGAACGGCGCATGGAACGGACTTGGAAATAAGCTTCTCATTCACAATTCATTCTGTCATACTCCACACAACAATATAAATTCGTCACACAAATTACATGCGATTCATGCTTTTCAACTTATGCCAGGTGCAGAAAATTAGTATCTTGTGAGCATTTTGTACTTGGAAACAGAAGTTCCAGTATTTCAATCTCTGCGCTTCACCAGCTGCAGTTTAAGCCACAAGTACAACGCAAGGAAATGAAATTTGACAATACAGCATAGCTTTAAAATTAAATATTCTCATTTCGCCGACAATAACTAATGGCCATTTCAGGGAGAGGAATTGGAACTAAACCCAACCCAGTTCGACAACCTAGAACAAACATTTTGAGTATTTAAAGAAAATTAATGGTATCATAGATTACTACAGTCGCGTGCTCGGGACCCATTGAATTTTGCGGGATTCGGCGTTTGGCTTGGGTTTTCATGCACGCAAACTACACATACGAGTGCTACACACAGGCGGATGAATCCCATTCATTCTTGCCTGTGCCTCGAATCCGACTCCGGCGGACAAGTTAGACACCAGAACACAAATTCCGTCCTGCAGTTCAGTTTATTCAGATTCGATCCCCCGATCTCCTTCTTTGTCCACCCGTCACCATCATTTTGACCTGACTCACCTGACTGATTGACTGAGAGAATGTCAATAATTACTTGCCCAGTTTGCTTCCTGGACTTGGCTGAGGCTCCTCCAGCAGGAAGTTCACCTAGGGCTGACAAGCATCCTGTTTCGGATCCCAATGATTGGGGACGAGGAAGACCAAGAACACGACTCACCCGGGGCAGAGCTCAAATTGCAAATAGGGTGACAGAACCTCAATCTGGTAGACGAAATAGGGCGGAAATTGTGACTACTCAATGTGGTCACATCTTCCACCATGTGTGTGCATTGGAATGGTTTCTCACTCAAAAGCGGTAAACCATCATCAATATTTTGCTTATATATGCCTGCATTTTGTACTAAGTTTCCCTTGCCAAGGTTTTGTGCTTGAATTTCTAGCTGAACACTACTGGGGCGAGCGCATTTACGATTTATGTGACGTCAGATAAGACTTGCTTTGCTTTGCAGTCCTTCAAAAATTAACTTTAAGGATAAAGATAAAATGATTTAATCGTGTGAATTTTAATTTAGTCGAAGAACTTGTCCAACTTGCAAGAGGCACTGCCCTGATTGGAACAAATTGCTAACGTTGTACCCTCATCTGGAACCTGTCCAAAGTAAGCAAATGTAACTGGCGTACTTTGCATACAACATGTAGAGTCGGTATTAAATGAGTTTCTTCTACTAGATGCTCTGACTGACAATTTAGCTGCCGTTACTGCGGAGCTAAACGACTGCAAAGTGAAACTCGTTGACGCCCAGTAAGTTTTTTTATAAGTGCGATTTTAGGCAATTATTAGATCTCTTTTTCCTTGAGCTTAATTAGTCAGGAAACTCTGGGCATCGTCTTCAAATTGTTGTCTTTGCGTCTATTCTTGCCATCCTAATTTGATTTAATTCATGTTTCTAGGAAGACCCCATGGTCAACTATTGTGGGTGTTGTACGTCGCGGTTTGAAGCGAGATTCTGGTGAGGAAGACATTTTTTAGTCATTGTTCTGGTCTGATTTATTGTTAACATTTTACAATTTGTACTTAGTGGCCGCACAGTTGGATGCAGATACCCACGAGGAAGGAGTTGGTGAAGAGGGAGATGCTAATGTACCAGCGGCAGATCCAGTTCGAATTAATGTCCAGCAAGATACATCTTCATGTATCGTAATGTAACTATAACTGCACTTGAGTTTTACTCGTCTGTTGTTTTGTTATGAAATGCATGCGCGGTCCCACTGGTCCAACGTTTAGCAATTGTTGCCCTTTTGGCCTTATCCTTTTTTATACTTCTGATTTTAACTCCAATCCATTAATTTATATAACTCTTCAAAAGATAACTTATTGTATTGTCTTGTAAGTTTTCCCTCAAGTTCTTACCCTTAATTGCATTGGAATTGGGGCACGCATGCTCTTCTATTTACTTAGATAGAATAAACAGCCAAACTTTAGTTCTTGTTGCCTATTGCGTCGTATTCTAATTGTTGACATGTTCAAGCTACCTTCGCTGCATTACATGCATCGTCCAAGTAATTTTATTTCGACCACTGCAATTATAAAAACATTACAAATGCATTCAGATTAGAGGGATAGATAAGCAATGCGCCTTCAGTTATTTCGGTTAGCTCGAAATGAGAACTTTGAAGTTCATTTACCTTTTCCTGTCTTGATTATTCTTGATAAGGCTGACTAATTTAAGCTATTATTGCAACATTTTGCATAATGCGGTTTTGACAATCACATATATTAGTGTAATTAATTTCCGTGGTTCTGAATTAATTTTGAGGTAGGAAAGGTGGAAATAACGTTAAGAGAAAAAATATACCGTTCTTAATGGGAGTTAATGCTTTAATGAACAACTGCTTGGGTTTAATTCGCAGCCAGTCAGTTATACTGACACTACTGGAGTTCAGAAACTGGGAGTTAGTACATTCCTTGCAGTTCCCACTAACGGTATATTATCTTGTGAAGTTTTACCCACTAGGATTTTCAGAGAAAGATGAAACTATTTGCCCGAGGTTTGGTTTCTCTGACTTTAGTTTCGGCTGTATTGTCAATTTCGTCTTACCAAGTAATTAAAACTAGAATGCACAATTTCGACAATAATTATTTTGTTTCTACCATTTATTTGTTTAAAGTTAAAGCTATATTTAGGGATTGAATCAAAACAACCCATTCATATATTCCGTCCCACCGGTTCTCTCAATAATTGCCACGAATCCTTACATCAATAAAAGTCAGGTCGTGTTCAATGAGCCTTTTGAAACTGAGAAGAGAGAAGAAATTGGAGGATATCATTATCACCGAGGTTATTCAGAATATATTCTTGCTTTTGTTGCAGCTAACACTAGAATTAAATTGGATTTGTTAATACGTTTTCAGCTAAAGAGTGTGGGATTCACTTTTTGAATCTTCAGGAAGGTTATATTATTAGCGATAAGATGTTTCCAAATGGAGATAAACCTCCTCGTTGCATGTGGGGGTTTGTGGTATGGAACAATGGAAGTATTGTCACTTTATACTAGTCGTAAGCGCAATCCTCTCGTACTATGCTTAGTTAGCGTTTCTGTAATTTGCAGGGTAACCATTTCTGCACCCCTAGTGTGGAGTGTCCAAAATTTATCGAGAGGAAGAAGAAGGCAGACTGTCGTGGAAATTATTTGCAAATCACAGACGATGAAAGTTTTTCTTACCAGTTTGTATCAACCCTCATCAACTTAAAATGATCATAAGCATGTATTTAATGAGTGCGTAATTTCAGCTTCTGCCACGGGTTTAGCACCCCAGGAAATAGAGTGTTTACAGCAGCTGGAGGAGTTTTGGATATAACGTTCAGATATGCCAGTTTGTACGAAAGACCACAATTTGAATGCCTTGTTCGATGTGTTCCTTATGAATGTACGACATTAGTAATTCATTTATCATAATTTTTTGAATCTAAGTAAAGTTATGCTTACAGCAAACTTT
>JAAXYW010003003.1:0-13080 GCA_036851895.1 Orthonychiurus folsomi | reverse complement strand
TACAAACTTGTACAAACAATAATGTACAAACTACAAATTATGGTAAAAACAATAAAAATTGCATGAATTCATGCGCGTCACATGTTAAGACTTCTTTAGCCGAACTAATAATTAATAAAAGGAGTGTATGGTGTATTTTAAATTCTTACTTACTACAAAATAAATGTTTATATGCAACTAGGAATTCGCAGTGTTATTTAGCGCTTATAATATCAGTTGCTGTAATAACGGCACAACGCTGGCCATCGATTTTTATCCGAGTATCTACAAATTGGCTAAACTGGACAATATCTCCAACGCTGACTTCTGTTGTAACATTCTGTGTAAAATAATTTAATGTTCTTACGACTCTATTTCCAAAGTCTCATATGTAGTCAATACTATAGAATTGGACGGCCATATAAAATGCAGTATAATAATTGAACAGAACAATTTTTGAATTGTTCACTTGTACTTCAATTTTGATAAATACCCCACAGCCGCTAGCCGGCTCAACTTAAAATATGTGCATATTACATTAATAGTACAGTAAAATTTGTATGCCCATTGTTGGCAGTTGTCTAGTCAACGCATTTCACCACATTACATTGCATTTGTCGTGTCGCGTCACGCGTCGTCCAATTCCCTTCTCTTTCTTTTTCTTCGAATACTATTTCTACACATTTGAAAAGTTGGATTGATGGTTTGCTTATGCTCAAATTCAAATCACACAGAACCAAGTGAACTACCGTGCAGCAACTACAGCTGCATGATTATTTAATATTTTGCGACGTGCACAAGTTTTGTTCAACGACTGTAGTTTGTGTCCACCCTAATGTACGGAATATTTTAAAATTCAGCTTCACGAAGGTAATTACTGATTAAAACGTTTTTGCGGCATGGGAAGGCATTTATACAGTGCAGAGCAGACTGACAAAGAAAAAGATAATGGAAAATATTCAAAGATTTTTTACAAAAATTCTGATCCTGCGTCGGAATTTCAATAATTTTATAAATATTTTTAATCATTTTTATGAACCTTAATTTTGGTTTCTCAGTAATTTTTCAAATGAAGTTTTTTTTATATATATTTGCACTTACATTTTACGGGTATTTTGAGAGCTTTGAACATCAATTGTTTTACATATACAATTTGTAGAAAATACGAATTCAAAGCAACTATGGAATGACTAACAGTTATAAGAGTGTAGGTATATGTTACTATATTGTTTACTATATATGTATATATATGTTTCTATTTGGCGTCATTATGGGATAAACCGCTTTGGGCTCGTTCACATATTACGTAGTAGTCAGGGGGAGGGTGGGAAATTTGGGGCTCCACAAAACATCCAAAAAATATCACTAATATATATATGATCCTTTTGCGGTCATGAAATAGTCCTCAAGAAAGTATATTATAAATTATTCAACCTTACCAATCATTTAAAATGTATATCCGAGTAGAACTTATGTAAAGCAACAGACGACACGAGCATATGCGTACATGTTCATGTCTGTCTTAAATAGAGCAGCAACTGCTACAAAAGCACGCAAGCTTTTTTATTTAGTTAATTATTTACCATGTTGATTTTTGTAGCCAGGCAATGAGTATGGCATGTCCTAATCAGTTGCTGTGTTGTGTTTTTTATCAGTCCTTGCCGGCAGTTCACACACTTTGAGCGGGTTTGCAAGTAATACGCAACACACTCACGCCACGTCCTTTGACTCAGAGAAGAGAGAAGACTCGAATAATTCCCTTCGGAATCTTCCATCTATGTAGGACTGAATTTAACATTCAAAAATTTCTTTAAATCCAAGACTCCCACATCATTCAAACAAATAGAGTTCACAACAGGTAAAGCACAGTTCAAATTTTTAGTGTCAAATATTGAGTTCACATATACAATAGAGTAAGTTGAATGATTTTCAAATTGATAAAAATAACAGTTTATTCCGCAGTTCTTATTCCCAATGGCGCTAAGACCCCCATTCAGTTTGGCAACGGCAACACAAAAAGTCCTCATGGCCCAGAATCTGTGGAATACGAAGGATCCAGTTAGGGTGGCTGCTGCGTACACTGCCGACTCCGTCTGGAGAAACCGTGATCAATTCTTCAAGGCAAGTTAATAATCTTTACATTTATTAACCGTGACTGTACATTAACACGCTTGTACGCAAAAAAAAACTTTAAATTTAATAATCATGACTTTAATTTAACATGCTTGTACTTTTATTGCATGGGCACAGATGAAATCATCAAGTTCCTAACAAGGAAATGGGAATTGGAACTGGACTACAAATTGGAGAAGTACTTGTTTTGCTTCCAAGAGAATAAGATTGCGGTACATTTCCAGTATGAATACCACAATAAGGACAGCCAATGGTTCCGAGCATTTGGAAATGAGCATTGGACATTCAACGACGCCGGGCTTATGGAGAGGAGGGATATGAGCTGCAATGATGTACCAATAAAAGAATCAGACAGGAAATTCAAATGAAACCAACAGGTGGCGGTCATGCGTTCAATAGGTTCCGTGTACTATAACAAAATAGCCTTCTATTAATTTAGCATTAGTAGATATGAGATCTATTAGCGTATTCGATAGGCCATTGCTATGAAATTGATGGTGCAATGTTGAATGGTGGTGTCGTGGGGTTACGCAAGCTAAATGATGGATTGTCCTTGTGGACCGGTCATTTGGGAATCAACTTTGACCAGAGGTTTTGAACACGCATATTATGAGTTAAACCTAGTTTCTCCTCCCCTCTCTTGAGATCGCCTTTCTATCTGGCGATTACAACAGAAAGGTTTGCTTCAACTTAATTGCAACACTGCGAAAAGCTTTACTAAAGCATTCCGACTTCTCAATCAACATGAGACGAACCGCAAACTAGACATGATATATGTTTTGGTGGTGGGCTATCCGTGTGAAGGCTATGCATGTGTCACGATTTTCCAGCTTCGTTCATTAGGTCACCCAACACGCTTATCCAAATGGTACAGCCTGTAAATCCTCTGGAAGACCCTTGTAAAACCCGATTGATGGTGAATGAGACTTGAATGTTGAAAATAATTCTTGTCGAGGTCCAGAATAACAGTAGAAATTCTTTGTAATTGGCGTGCTGCTGGTTATAATTTCATCACGCCGCTCAATTTGCTTGTTAATGTGGATATAACGCCTGACTCATGCCCGAAATAATCTAATTCCAGAATAACAGTAGAAATTCTTTGTAATTGGCGTGCTGCTGGTTATAATTTCATCACGCCGCTCAATTTGCTTGTTAATGTGGATATAACGCCTGACTTATGCCCAAAATAATCTAATTAAATGGAGCCTTTAGCGTAAAATCTAAGTCCGGACTGATATCTAATCAATACCAAACACAAGTATTTTTATTTCTGTCAATAAATAGTTTATTTTGTGAATTTGGCAAATCTAGTAAGCATGCAAAAATGTTTTAAATAACAAGCTTTTTTGACTATTCACAATCCGCAAAATAGTTTGGATCCTCTCTGCGCTTCTTGTGTTGTGGGCTAGATGAATCACCTCTAGAGTTGTTCAACTTGTGTTTTCTGGATGGTATATTTTCAACTATAAAAGATGACAATTCAACTTTTTGTAAAAGACGAAATTTTGACAGGCAAACCTTGAGTGAATGGTGCCAACTGTGTTTGTAAATCAGTTATTATTTCCTTGGCACACTCCCAAAATTTGCACATTTTCCCCACAAGCGTCGGAATTTGATCCATCGGTAGACCGATACTCTGCCCGCTCAACCAAATGTGCACAGATAGGCCGTCAGAAGTTTTAGTTTACCAGCATTTCACTTGCTGGTTTTCTACCAACTGATCGCTATATGTTATCGTTGCATTAAAATGTTGGAATAATAGTAGAAATATTGTTACCTGATTTAATGCACTTGTTCCGGTTTAATGCACGATCTGGCTTCAACAATAATGCATTTCAGGGTATTCAGGAATATATTTGTTTTGTTTTTTTTATTTTTTAAGAAGGGTAGTAACAATTTTACCAACTGGCCCATCGCCAGTCTGCCTTTTGTAAAGGATGAATCGCAAGCAATTCAAAACTACTTTCGGGTTTCTGGGCATCACTTTTTTTAAAAGTCCTTGTTGGAAATGAATTGTAAAAGTTTCTAAGAAATGTTAAAATGTTCTCAGACGAAGAAAGAAATTTTTCCTGCAAACACATTTTGCGGAATACGTCGAATTGGGATATACGTGGAACTTGGGGGCTTGGTCTTGCCTGAAAGAGTATTTTGGGGAATACGTAATACGTTGTGTTGTGTTGTGTGGTCGGGAGGAGCGGACGGGACACGTCTATCCTCAGTAAAGGGAGAACACGAAGTGTATATAATGTGACTCGTCTCGCGTTGCTTTAAAATCCTCACAAGATTCTTATTTATATGGCCTGTGGCCTCCCAGATATTAACTCTAACTAAACTTTTTTGTAAAATTTGGATGAATTACAAAATTACACACAATTAGAAAATCTTTTATGTGAACTCTTTTGTGCACATGTAGCTGACCGAACGAGGTAAAAGCTGTCCGACAAATTTCTCACTTGAACGGTTCCACACCAGTGAGTTCTAGCGTGGGCATTTTGGGGCTTTTACAAACGATTTCTTACACAGTGCCGGGAAAAAGAATGAGACGTGCCTGACATTTTAAGAAAAAGGTCGTGCATAGTCTAAATTTAAACAAGTAAGCAAGCAAAGGATGTGTCATAGACACTTCGCTTTACGAAAGCCAAGAATAAAAATAGAAGGACGCTACAGTTTGGGAATGCATTGTGAGTGAAACAGCTCTAAATGCCTGAAGCTTTTTGAAGTGAAAAATTGTAATAGACGTTTTTAATTTGTAGCACACAAAAACTAGCCAAAGGTGTTAAGAAGCGTGGGCGTTTTGGGGCTTTTATAAACGATTTCTTACACACATTGGATTCAATTAATTCACAGTGTGTGTTCTCATGTGGCTGCGTAAGGCAGGCGAGCTGACAAATGTTCTCCGACATGTTTGGCACTTGAACGCTATGCGATGAACTATTGGCAGCTGGATTCAAGTCAGTCGAATCACAGGAATTCCTAGCAATTCAAACAATATTACATTAATCACCCGGGGAAAAAACGTCACACTTCTAAGATTTTATGAGTATCAAAAAAGCCTTCCTAAAACGGTAATTGTGCATTCAATAATTGGTCCTCCTTACCATAATTGAAGTTTCGGTTTTCTAAAGGAAGTGGTCGTGCTGCTTCCAGTATTTCCAACGTTGGAGGTTGCTCCTTCACTGTTTCGTCAATCAATTTTCTTTTTGCAGCCTATCCTTCCACAGGCTCCTGCAGCTCCTTCACATCTCCTACTCCCCACAGATGTGAACCAATAAAGAGACCAAAAATATTGCATTATGTTTTTTACACCAACCTAGCAAGTTTATAGGCGTAGGCATTAAAACAAAATATAAATTAAAAAAACATGACATTAGCAATTAAACATTAACTTTTACAAATCTTCAGTGTCAGAGATTGCGACAGGTTCAACAGTTAAAAAATTCAAAATATGACAATAGCATTAAAACTTTAACTTTTACAAATCTTTAGTGTCAGAGATTGTAACAAGCTCAACAGTTGACGGCTGAGAATCTTGATCAGTCCAAGTTGGCCAAGAGATTGTTGAGGCATCAGGGTCTTTAGCGAACAAATCCTTATATCGTTCTTCTTCAGAGTCCGATCCGCAAGACTCATAATCATCATAGTATACTGTTCTTGCAGACCTCACTGTTCTTTACAAACTCACTTCAACGCCTCGCCAAAACGCTCAATGTCTTTCATCGCGGATGAGATTCTTTCATCTTCACCCGACATTTCGGTTTGACATCGTCATGGACTTCCACGACGAGAACGTGTTCATTCCGATGCTGGTCCTTTAAAATGGAGCAGAGGAACACATTGAATGCCTCAAGCACTTTTCTTGTCACAGTCAGCGGTTGATGAATAAAGGCGGGTAGTCTCCGATATCTCCAAAGCTGTTGCTTATGATGAAGCACTAGATTCAAGGCTACTTGACAACGTCATATGAAGAGAAAAATGTAAACTAATAGTGATAATGTATGAAATATTGCTTAAGCAATAACTCACCAATTATATGCTCGAGGTGCTCCATTTGCTGACGGTCGAGTCCGTCATATAACCTTTTTTCTCGATCCTCCTGCTTGTGAAAGTTTCTACGATGAAACACCGCATTGTTCTTCACTTCACTATGCTTGGCTCCAAATTTGGTGTAGAAGAAACGAGACTTATACGTTGTACCCGGGAAAAACACAGAGTTGCAGAAGCATTTCGGCATTGGTGGATCCTTGAAAGTATACAGGAAACCCTCTCTGCGGTCACCCCAGATCATCATTGCCCGCTGCCTGGCCATGTTTAAGCACACAAAATGAACTACTTGACCACACTGTGGAATTAATTCCAATGCTGATCTGTCCAGTGCCCGATTGCCGCCAATCAGATCGCGGAACGGGCCACTAAACTCCTCATAGGGACACAATTGGAACAGGTCACTATAGCAGAACTGACATAATTCACTCTCTTCTTTTTTTCCAAATTTTTCGCCTCCTTCAGAAGCTTTAGTGCTGCTTCTGTAAGTACAAGACAGCGCGGATTTGCAGAAACAGAAGCACAATTAGTTAAATCAGCCATAATTGCTCAAAAAAGTGTAAAATTTGCAACTATGGAGCGAGCTGAATTCAGTTTGACGACTGAAAAACGGGAAGTGCTGGGAAAAAGATAAGAGACATGCCTGACATTTTAAGAAAAAGGTCGTGCATAGTCTAAATTTAAACAAGTAAGCAAGCGAAGGATGTGTCATAGTCACTTCGTTTTAACAAAAGCCAAGAATACAAATAAAAGGACGCTACAGTTTGGGAATGCATTGTGAGTGAAACAGCTCTAAATCCCTGAAGCTTTTTGAAGTGAAAAATTGTAATAGAAGTTTTTAATTTGTAGCACACAAAAACTAGCCATAGTTGTTAAGAGGCGTGGGCGTTTTGGGGCTTTTACAAACGATTTCTTACACACATCGGATTCAATTAATTCACAGTGTGTGTTCTCATGTGGCTGCGTAAGGCGGGCGAGCTGACAAATGTTCTCCGACATATTTGGCACTTGAACGCTGTGCGATGACCTATTGGTAGCTGGATTCAAGCAAATCACAGGAATTTCTAGCAATTCAAACAATATTACATTAATCACACGGGGAAAAAACGTCACACTTCTAAGATTTTATGAGTATCAAAGAAGCCTTCCTAAAACGGTAATTGTGCATTCAATAATTGGTCCTCCTTACCATAATTGAAGTTTCGGTTTTCTAAAGGAAGTGGTCGTGCTGCTTCCAGTATTTCCAACCTTCGAGATTGCCCCTTCACTGTTTTGTCAAGCAATTTTCCCTTTGCAGCCTATCGGTCCACAGGTTCCTGCAGCTCTTTCACATCTCCTTCCATGTTTCTCCAGCACAACAAGCTCTGATTTCCTATGCCTGTTTGTGCTTCTCTCTTCTTCGTTGTTTGGAGTTTCACTAATTTATATTCTCTGAAAAATGTTTTTAAAAAGTTGTCAATTTAAAAAAATACAAAACAATTAAAATTAATTAAAATTCTAAAATAAATCCCACCGCCTATCCTCCCACTGCACTCTGCACTCAAATTTTAGTAAAGGCCATCTCGAGATTAGTGGGTGGACAAATACCATCTTAACCAAAATTAACTTATTACAACGCAAATTTATACAGCAAATAATCCAAGCGATGAATTTGCGATTGAGTGTTAAGAATAAGGAAAACATTTTTGAACTTTATTATTTTGAGCAGTTCAAGAAGATTTAGTAAAACGTAGCACAGACATAGCCTCGAATCATAAATACACATTTTTCAGGCGTCCAGAGAAAACCTGTTGATATGAAGACACAGTTGAATTGCCCGACATATCTGGAGTAATTGGAACTTGTGACTGAGATATCCAACTTAGGTCTCTTTAAGTCAGCGAAGGTTGTTGTTTTAAGACCATAACTGAATTCGGATTGAACTGATTTTTGCCTTGAATGTGGGTTTGCGAAAGTTGTTTAACCGAGGAACCCTGAGTGGGCGCCACTGGTTCTTGTTGAGGTATCAATTGTACTTGAGGCATAGAATCTGGCAGATCCTTATTGGTATGCGGGTTTGGCATCAAGGCCGGGTGCTGGATATTTGATTTTGTGCATAGATGACACATTTGGTTCTCACTATTACCAACGTTTCCGCAAAGCTTTTTGCATGCATTTTCGAATCAGAAGAGTCTGAACCCTATGTATGCGAGCATCCGCAACCGCCACCAGCTGAAAAAATTTCCAATTGCGCACCCACGTTGGTTTCAACATTTGCATTGTTAGAACACTGTGCTCGAGTTGTCACTCCTACTTTCAGATGTGGAGCCATGTTGTTGGTTTGAAACTTGATTTGCATACTTCGGGCATAGTAAACAATTTCATTTCTGAAAAAATCTAAATTATTACGCATTCATTGTTGACACTCTTGGTAGGACCACTGTCTGTCCCAAGAAGGCCCGGCACATATAATTTCATTGCTCGCCGGGGCCCCTTGTCAGTAAAATGTGAAGAAGTCATTTCAAGCTTGTTCGTAGTCCTCCTCGGTTGAACTCTTCGCTCCACTTACCACATTGTATTGAAGACTTCCGGACTATGACGCATGACGCACAAAAGAATTTAGTTAACGTTTTAACCTGCTAATCTGGTTAAGCCATTTGATTTCCGGCTCTTCTGTAAAGGAGTGGGTGGTTGAGTGTGTGGGCGCTAGTCATCTTCAAATTATGCTTCAGGACTAAAGTGGAAACAATTAACGTTTCTTGAGCTTACTGCATCAACATCCCAGTGTGGCAGTTAGATTATTATGTTATTGTTAATTACAATTAATTAAGCAGCCATTTTGTAGGTTGAGGGCTAAATATTTTATAGGCAGTAGCCGCATTGCTTTTTGACACGTTTTGTTCTGGATAAAGAGTTCAGTAACACTTTAACTTCAATGGCATCAGACAAATGGAAAGCAGGCAGGTCAAACTCACCGCGGCTGAATAATAAAAAATAATCAAGCGAGCTGACCTGAATACATCAACGCAAATACTGTGAGCGATTATTCTTCGCGTGTGACTTTTGGCCGTCCTCAACCCGGGCCCAGCCCTACCGTCAGCAATTCTCCTATGCAGTCCATCCGGGCCGCACTCCTAAGCCCTCACACGTAGATAGTCGCCCGTGGATGTGAATGGGAAGATGAAGTCCATTCGGACTTCATCCGTGGGATTTCTCCCAATCAAGCAAGTTCTCCCCCTCAAGTTCTTCTGTAAGAATGCTCCCGATTTATTACTCTTCTTAAGTTTATATACAGAAATGGTGCCCTTCAACGGGCCTAAAATTAAACCAATTCCAACCTTTTTCCCAAGGTTTGGATCATAACAACAACAGAAAATCCCTGCACTCTCTTGTCCTTCAACTCTTTACAATAACAAGTCCAAAATTGAATCCTAACCTTGCCTTAAGCGTACTGCTTGTTTTTTCATTTTCTAAACTGTGAGAGTCTTACTTTCCAAATATCTTGTCACAATACAATGTCTCGTTTGAATTCTCCTTGCCATGCCTTGATCCTTTAGGCATGCTGGCATCGTAAGTTCGGACACAAAATTCGTTTTTGTGAATACACTTTTAGTGTTAGGGAGTGTATATTTCCGGGCGGCCTAGGTTTTAATGCAAAAACTTTCTATAATTTCAACAGTTGAAAAATGTATTTTTTACCAACTCACTCACCAATTTTTGGCATTTGCTGCATGTAATATGACTGTCAGAGTTCCTCTATATTTATATCTAGTTTAAAACAACTACCGTCTTTTTAAAATATTGCAAAAATTAAAAATGAACGCACCATCATTTAGCATATTGAACCATCAAGATTCCGATAACTTTATTAACTTAAGTAGACTTGAATATAAATTCTCTGGTCTAGTCGGGTTTATAATTACTTAAACGTAAATATTTCAGTGTGCTCAATATTTTGTAGTGAAAATGTAAATGTAACCACTTAAATTAATATTTGACTAAGTATGTTGTTATAGGTAGAAGTATAGTATATTGTTATTTAATAATGGCAATAAATCCGACAAAAGAAAATATTTGCTTCAATTGCAAGGCAGCAATAAAATCAATCACACCATGGTCAAACTATCATGACGGCAAAGAATTTTATCACTGAACCTTAAACCAGAAAATTATTTAAATGCGTTCTTATGTTATTTAATAAGAACAGTAAAACACGGCACAAGGAATTATTTACTTCAAGTAGAAATCAGTTATGAAATTAGCCTCATTATATTCAACTTATCCGGACAACAAATTTCATTAGTAAACCTTGGATCAGAAAACGCGGGTAGTTAACGACATATGAAGCCTTCCGCGGAAAAGGGGCGGATAAATTTTTTTTCTTTGATTACATTTGACAAAATCAACAAACTCGCTGACCTGGCGCATAGAGCGCACGTGACATGGCCGGCACGCGTGCGTTGCGCCGCCGCTGGGCTGGGGAAATCCCTGCCGCAAACTTTTCTAGCTTTGTGAATTTAGTCTTTGTGTTGAAAAATTGTCTGTATAGTCCGGATGTGGAAATAATTTTGAAGAATCACATTGAAATCCTCATTCTAGGTGCAGTTCAACTTCTAAATCAACTGTCACGCTCATTTGCAGCATTCATCAATTGGAAGCAGATTAATGTAGGTCAGTCCAGAAGGGCGCGATTCATTTTTGGTGATGTCAATTTGAACATTTTAAAAAGTTATTAGTTATGAGTTGTATTAGTATTGCAGAATGCATAATAAAAACTGATTTGTTTTTTAAGAATGGCCGGGGTTCAGTTGTCACAACGTGATCTGGATCACATAAACAGTAGCAGGAAGCGCCCCAGTTCGGCTGAAAGCTGGAAGGACAAGAAAGCAAAAGTCCAAAAAGTTGGGAAACGCATGCAAAAAACGTTTTTTAACTTTCTATTGGACAAAGAAAATCCATTTGGTCATTGCGGGAGGTCACGCAGGGTCATGTGACCTACATAAAAAATTTGGGCCCGTGTTACAATTGTCCCCACTCTCCTCTATGTAATATTAGACGATGACTATGTACATGTCAAATTCAGAAACATTACCTTCAACATGTTTCAGCCTTCAATTTCAATTTCAATTTTGGTTTTATTCAAGTGTCATAACCAAGTCAGTATTGCTACTGCTCTCCCCTTGGGGACACTGGACAATAACTATACCACCAATACCAATAAATACTATATGCATCTTTACATTAAACCTGTTTCCTTAGATTTTTAAGACGTGAAGTGTACTGCTTTACTAGTTCCTCAGGCTCCATTTCATTGGTATCCCAGTTTCTCGGGATAGAATTCCACAATTGACACAGTCTGAATTTGAAAGATTTTTGGAAAGCAACTGATTCGTGTTTGTGACTTATCATTTCCGGTCTGTTTTGCAGAGCCTTAATTGGGAAGCAAAACCAATCTTGAAAGTCGCTTGCTTTTCTGAATGTAAGGTAAAATTTTAGGCAGAACACATCACGTCTCTCGCAAATAGTTAACACATTACACTTATCCAATAGATCGTAATTTATGATATTTTAATCTAATTCCCACATTTTGCTCTAATGTTTTGTGAACACACATTTTTAATTGCGAACACCCCTGACTATTTCATTTTCAAAAGGATATTACTTCATCCATAGTGCAAAGAAAAGACACAGCATTTTATGCTTACCAAATGTCCTCAAAAGTCTAAATTAATTTTAATGCGCAAAGACAAATGAATGGACCAGTTCTAGCTTGACAGCTTTATTTCTATTTTAAATAAAACGTTTAGCTTGTTATCAAAATATTTGTCAAAAATTCCACGATTGAACAGGACGTTTAGGGGTTTGCATTATAGTTCAGCAAAGATCACTGCGTTTAAATAGAAGATTTAACTCTTGTGTCACTGCTGCGTCCTGGTTTTCTCAAGTCAAGATTTACTTGGAGCCGAGGTACACACACACATGATCACGTGAACGCAAAACGCTTTATTAACTTTGCTAACTTTACTAAACCTCCCACTAACAATGAATAAATGTTCATTTCATAAAGTTATAAACATGTGCAAATTCCAATCTTCTCTACTGAAGAGGCCAATTGGAATCGACATGGTAACGTGTTATTTGTTAGTTGGTCCAACTTGAGTAAAATGCAATTAGCAGAAATTTAGGGGAAGTGCACCGCAGCAAAAGGAGTTGAGGGTAATTCCGCACAAGGATTTGCATGCCCCGCAGGTTTTGTGCAAAACAAATCTCTGTTCAACAGCAACAGTGAACATGTTTGCTGTGACTGTTCAGCCTTCAGCTCTTGCCTTGCAGCAATTGCCTAATGTTAATGCAGCTATGTGAAAGTAAGGTTGAACAATCGATACTAACCAATAATTCAAGTTTCAAAATGTAGAATCAAAAACAACTACCAACTATACTAAAGACCGAAACGAGACATGGCAGACTTTACTTTCGTGATCGAACGAATCGAGGCCTGAATACCGTCGCAAAATGCAGTGTAGACCAAAACAGGATCATCTGGCATGAAGGTGCACACATTTTCCAAGGATTTAATATATTGTTGATTTTTAATGTGTTTTGAAGAGTGAAATATGTCCAGTCAAGCGGAATCGTAAAACTGATCATAAACATAACTACACGGGAGATGCTAAAAACAGCTGGAAATCAATCTGATCATAAAACTTTTTCATTCATTTCCTTCATTTCATTTAGTTGAGTCAACACTTACAAAATGTTTAACCGACAGACCACCGGCTCTTCCAAAGCTAAAGTTTAATCCACGCGTATGTAGGGAGAAATGAAAATGAAGTTTTTAACGATGCACTGTACTTGCCTGCCTGGACTTGCAACGCAAGACAATGGCTAGCTGGGAGTCACGGACAACCTCAAATGGCAATACAAATGCAATAGTCTGTCTCATCTTGG
>JAAXYW010003002.1:0-13082 GCA_036851895.1 Orthonychiurus folsomi | reverse complement strand
TGAAATGATTTGAAATAAGGGGTCGAGGGCCCCCACACCCACCCCTTAAACATGTGTTTTGCGCACCCAAGGCCCACCCACCCTGGGTGTCAATTTTGACCTCTGAGGTGGGGGTGCACCCAATAGGACCCAAAGGGGTTTTGGAGTATGATTTTAATAGATTCATGCTTACGAATAATGTACCCTGAACATTTCTTTTGCAGAAAAGCTTGAAGGATCGAGTGTTTTCGGAGTTTTGCTGTTTTCGGTGTTTGTTAACCTCCCAAGATGCGGTTCGAGGACATGGTAATTGGCGGCAGGACGGACGAAGATTTTTATGAAATTGGTTAAAATGGGTGCATCGTGAACACATTAAAGACAGCAGGAAATAAAATTAATTAAGTCCGATTCATCCGATCTTGCACGTAACTTAAGAGTCAAGCCAGCAAGGACTTGCGGGGACTGCTTGGGAAAATGACATCGACGTATCTCCTATTTCAATAATTAAATCCCTCATAGAATAGGAATACCACGCAAGCCGCAGAAAGTTATGTTTTTGACTGTAGTTGGACGGGTTCTTACAACCTGCTTAGTAGGTTAAAAATGACTCACGATTTGTGCCATGTTCCCTCTTCATGACTGATTTACTTATTATTATTACAACATTTAGGAGCCAAGCACTTTTGCCCATTTCCACGAACCATTTTACATTTTTGATCAGTGGTTTTAAAACCGAATTTACTGGCTAAATTTGCTAATCCGGTTGCAGTAACCCCAAGCACGGAGCCGGTGCTCTTGGATTTTGTTACGGTGGTTGATTGTTGTTCAATCGGGGACTGAGGTCTAGGACTGTCCGACCCCAATTGCCCAGGAGTGGATGTGAGTAGAAATGGTGGCGACCTTGATCCATGCAATCTACTCCCTTGAAGGGAATTTGACCTCACCAAGCTCATTAGCCTCACAGGGCAGTTCTCCGGTAAATTGCATGGCAAATCTTTCAAATCTCTGCTCGCCGATTTCGTCTTACTGTTTGGATTTCCCATTCCTGCGGAACTTGTCGAGTTCTGAATCAAATTAGTTTGCTGAAGGAATTTGTCAATTGTGAAATCCGTGCTGGGTCGGAAATTAGCATCCGCTGAGGCTGCTGCCGTCGCCGCAGGAGCACTGGTGTCATTGACTTGATATTTCCTGCGTGCCATTAGCGGGGAACACCAAGCCGGGATTTTGTATCCCATTTTAGGAAAATTTGGACGAGAAAGGGGATCCACTGCAAATGGTCTTTTCAAATCCTTGCCTCCCACGGAATTCAAATTTAATTTCGTCGAGGTCGAAGGCATATCATAGCTGCTTCCTTTCCGAACCACACCCACGACTCTGGGCGGGTCAACTTTTCTCCAAATGGTTTCCCTCGCATTTGAATATAGTGTCGGAGGCGGTGTTGGTGCTGGTAAGGCTCCAGTCAAGGATTTCAAAAAGCTTGGCGGCGGGGATTTTATAGTTTCCTGAAAAGGTTCACACCTTCCAGCAGTCGCAGTTTCGCAGCCTTCGACGACTGGTGCAAATATGGTACGCTTTGTCTGAACAATTATATTGCTGACAACATCCTCGGTTTCCCCAGCACCAACGAGGATCGGCTTCACTTTCAGGACGGATCTTTCCTTATCTTCGTGTTTTTCATGGAAACTGGTGTTGGTGCTGGCATTGGCGGTGGTGGCTAGTTTTGGTGTTGCTGGCATCGGAATTTCCACCGGAAGTGAACAAGTAGCTGTAGATACTGCAAGGCAATTCGTATTGTCATCATCCTCCGATGTGCAACCTGATAATGATGGAGATCTTGCAGAGAGAGGAGTTGATAGAGCACATGATGACCTCCTCCGATTCGGCTTCGAATTCAGGCATTCTGAATCAGTGTTGGAGGCGCCGCTTGCTCCTTCGTCGTGGTCCTGGTCAGGAATTTGGAAGGAATCTATGGCAGCTTCTTCGGATTCTTCTTCGACGTCTGCGTCACTCTCATCCGAGGAACTGAAGGTTCGACATTTTTCGTGGTCTTCTAAATCCCGCTCTGGGGTTGGAGGACTCTGCGAATTGGAAGGTAATTTGTAATTAGTAATGCATCCGGAATTATTATGTGGAAAGAAATGTATGCACTTAAAAACTATTTTTGGAAATCGTGGAGCCGAGTTCGAAAATAAATCTGTCCACACATACTCCTTTGGTTTCCGCCTGGGCATTGGCTCCAGGTGGAATATGGTTCTTGTAGTTTAACGAGATTCTTGACAGTAAAAACCCAACTAATAAACAAATGCAAATAGATTCAAGGTTCTTTATCCATTCCATTCGCTTTAGCAAAAGCCAGGAGAACTGCCCTTAACTTAACATAGCTTTGTTACCAATGTTGTCAATGGGGTATATGCCAATTTTAGGAGTAGAGTAAAATTAACGTTTGAACTTGGAAACGGATTTGCAATTAAAAAACCTCTTGGCGATATCAGTGCGTACTAAAATGTAATGCGAAATACAAACCTAACAAGACTTTTTGCGACTTTATGCATGAAAAACAAAACGCAGAACCTTCTGCTGTTTGCCGAACCGCCTTCTGTTCGACTCAATTTAAAAGGAAACAAAGAGCCAATTCATTAAAAATTCCGACCAGTAAAACAGGAATAGCAAAAAATTTTAACTGGAGCGCATCCATCAATCAGAGCTAAACATTTATATAACCCCAAATCTCAAATAGAAATGACGGGTTCAATTGGAGTGTTCTAGTTCTACTTACAACCATTTCTGGATCATGGGTTGTAGGCACTTCTGGTGACGGTGTGTAGTATTTTGGATTCAATAGAGCCATCGTTGAGCACTCCGGCTCAATCCCTTGCCGTTCTTCCCACTTGAATAATTTCTTCGCAAATTTCTCATCAATGCCCTCCACTTTGCATTCCGCAGTCGGAGTTTTGATCCAAAACTCCTGATTCGGGCCTGGACTATTTTTGAGTGCTTCTCTCAATTTCTCTAGTCGTGCCTCCCGCTCACAGTACTTCTTCATTTCTCGCTCCAGTCGCTTCTTTTCCAGCTCCACCTTCTCCAGCTGTTTTTCTAACCATGCCAGTTCCTTTTGATGAGATAATTCATCCGTACTCCTTTTTTTCTGATTTCGTCGACATACCGGCTGCTCGACGACTGCTGCCGCAGTCGGTACGGCCATGACCTTCTCTCTAGATTTTGCTTTAAGATCTTCCCATTCCGCCAATTTCTTAGAAAAATCCGATGGGATCAATTTCTGGAGCTCATCCGGAGTGTAGTGACTTTTCCCCGTACTCGCTTTCCACATGTCCCATTGTTGGAGTCGTTTTTTGAATTCCTCTGAAAGCCCTTCGTCTCCTCGCCGCTCCAGGCGGACGGATTGATGGAGTTCATCCGATAATCGCTTCTGCAATTTTTCGTAGTTTCTTACGAGTTGATCTTCCTCAATTTTAGATTTTGCCGCCGTTGACGTCGTCACTGGATCGTAGTCAAAAACTGTTGCTAGTTTTGAACGTGGGGAGCAGGGTTCAGAGGTCGATGTTGATGAAGTCACTGCAGTTTCGTATTTGGTCAGCTTTGGGATTTGGGTTCGACGGGCCATTCGCGGAGATTCTGTGTCAAGGCAAGGTTTGGCTTTGGCATTCCAACCCGTAGAAGACGTCGTGGATGGATGAATTATCGTTTTGACTTTGTCCCAAGTTTTTTGAAACAGTTTACCACGTTTGGAATTTTGACGTTTGGTTTCTGCTGACTCGGCGAGGAGAATTTTCCGGGCGGGACACAGCTCAATATTTGGTAGAGATTTTGTTCGTTGGAAACTGGGGTTGTCCAGGCTGATGTTATGAAGGGAATTTGTCCGGTTCATTTTAGGATGTTGTCAGAACGGAGCGGTAGATACGCGGAACTGCCGATTGCCAGAAGACAAATGACTGCGTACAAAAACCGAAAGCGGGGATGATGATCCGGTGGCATGGTGCGGTGACGGATTTTTGAGTTGGTTGGATCTGCTCAAACTGAAGGAGAAATTATTTTTAGACTGTGGACCAATTTTAGAATGGGATTTGCATTGGGATGTATGGGTTTGGAATGGAGGTGTAAGCGCACAGCACACTGCCATAAAAACTTGGTCTCGTCCAATCATGCTCCCAACATTATGCAATTTGTTTGGAGTACATAATCTACACGTTTTAAAACAAACCTCAGCTGCCGATCATCATTTTCACTGTTTTTTTTAGGAAAGTCAATCTCCGATATGGCATAGCACTAATAGAGCATGAATACCTTCGCGCTTGCACTAGCCTTCTTCGTTGCTTTCCCACATGTTAAAAAAACATTGTGGGGCATTGGAAAAAGATGAATGTTGTATTCTGAGCCTTTATGGCCACCTTCGTTGCGAAGGCAGAGTTTCTTTTTGAATAAAGGAAAATTTCTTTCTCTGTACATTAGTGTCCTCTGTATCTTAAATGAAAAAAGTCAAGGACTTGGAAACATGCAAATAATGCACAATTGGACTTGGATTGCTAATGTCCAAGTTATCTTCATCAAGAATTCAAGTATATAATGTGTCAAAGTAATTCTGCAACAGAAATGTTTCCACAATCGCCGTGCAAAAACCGCAACACTATTTTCGGAAGTATTTAATTCGCACTCCGTATTTTGACGAAAACGCTCACGAAATGCACTTTGGCATCACAACTTATCACATGAAGAAATTGGCAAACTAGCCTCACGCTCGCAACAACTAAATTAGTGTTGTAATTGTCAGAACTTGCGAATGATGTCTCACCTGAATTGAAACCAGGAACAAGAGTTGTCCGAACTGCAAAAATCGCCAAGTTTCTAGGTGAAATCCGTTCGTTGAAAAGTGGTACAATGGTTGAAAAAAAACCTAAGATATGACAAATACAATTTTAATTAAATTCGGCCCGCCAACAATATTAGTTTTGTAGGCGTTTATCATTTATATATACATATACATACCATTTTCTCGCAGGAAAAGTACTCGATCCATTAAAATACTGCTTTCGACCAAACTGGCCATGAGAAGTCGAATGGAATAAAATACTATGACTTTCCACCAGTCTTCAAGCATTACTTTTACTTCAGGGCTGTCCATATCCGAATCGTCAAAGGTGACATCAGGGTGGTATGCAAGCGCTTCTTTTGCATAACTAAAAACATACCATCATAAATGTAATCTCGTAAGTACTTATAATTACCTTTATAAGTCCACTTTTGATTCACCTTAAAAATCCTTTCTTTTCAAATTCTTTCACGCCCTTCAGGCCCAATCCCTTCAACGCAGGATACTTTCTCACAATGAGGAACTCAAGGGCAGCTCTGTAGCAGTGAATCTGCGGGAGAGGAAGCTCATATTGCAAATTAAGATTTAAAGCATCCAGAAATCGTGACGATCGTGACCAGAAATACCTTTAGATTTCCAAACTCAGAGCGCTGAAGTCGGTCCGCATGAGCTTCAATGGCGTGGGATGCTACTTCGAGGGCAGGGTAACTAAATTTCGACAAACAAGCTTTCGAGGCCATAAATGCACTTAACGGATATCTGTAATTAAAGGCAGCTGTAAAGAATAACATATTTAAAGATACTAAACCAGTTTATTATTGTACCCTTGATTCCCCAATTTGAAGTAACAGCAGCCGAGTGACAGTGCAAATGCAGCATTTGATGAGTCTCGAAAAGTATTCAAAATAGTAACAGTGAGATCGCCACATGAATGCAGTCCAACTAGTCCAAACTTCTCCGACATTGGAGGAAGCAGCATCGAATCGTTGACGCCTAATTTAGCGAGTACACGTGTTGGAGTTTTAGTACTGTCAAACTTGGCTTTTTTTCGAGACAAGTTTTTGGCGAGCGTGTCGTCAAACTTACTGTTCAGGCAATTAATTAATATGAATTAATGATCATTAATAAATGCCATAGGACATTAAAAGACTATTTGCACACCTCGCCGTAGTAGTGAACTCTTCTAGGCATTCCACGGAAATAACGTCCAAATCACAGGCATAGGTCAAATGTCTTGTTAAATGTCCAACACCGGATCCTATATCGAAAACTGACTTTGCACCTGTTAATTTGACCAAACGCTGAATAACCTAAACATAACAATCATAATCCATAAACCAATAATTTAAAATTAAGTCGAAGTAATAAGCCATAAGTGATTTGGCCTACCTTAGTCAATATTTGAATTTCATGTTGTTTCTTGGGTGTCAAATGTCGAGCAAATAATTTGGTGGCATCTGTAACGTGTTTATCTAACGCCTGCGGTTGATTCCCAACGCTCATATTGCTACTAATTGAATCTAAGAATTTTCTCAGGTCAACCTCGTCAACCTGGCGCCTGTCCAGAGTTAAGGATTTAATTGTAGCCTTAAATGCTTGAAGACCGAGTGGCCAAATATGTTGCGGTCCGAGTCGTACTCCCTCGTTTTCATCATTCAGCCAGTGCCCGAATTCAACGGGCTCCACAAATTCCAGAAATCGCTGCCAGCATCCCGGCAGTTTTGCCCAAGTTTGATTTACATAAAAGTCCTGAATTATTGAACATGCTTTAATTAGCTTAAAAAGGAGTTTTATGTATATAAATTTAAGCAGGAGTGGCTAACCAGGATATGGGAGTCGGCTATCCAGCCAAATTCGGCATAGAACTTGTCAATTATTTTGAGCTTTTGCTTCAGGCAATCAGTGTCCGTGTTGAACATCATTAACTCTTACTGACTGCTGGCCGTATTGTTGCAACCGGTTAAGGATGATCTCCTTCTCTCAAGCAACATGCAACCACCTACCATGAATCTGGTTACGTCCGAGATCGGGAATCACTACACAACACACCTGCTAAATTCCGACTACAGGGCTTCAAACTTCTACACTTTTGCGCCAACAAATTGCACATGCACACGTCCAAATGCATACAATTGCATCGCCATGCAATAATAGAGTGAGTAAAATACATGAGAATGAGAATTTAGGTACTTCATATGCTCAGACGCTTAAATGGCATTATTAACTTCACTTCCGGCAATCATAGCATGTATTGCAGTTTTTAGGCAGGAACATTGAGCTGTTCAACTTGAAAGACAGTTGAGTTCTATTTTCACTCGTTCCCAATACGAGAAAGAAGGACTGCAAAAATGATGGAAAATTAAATTTACAATTCTATCATTAAATGCTAGTGTCATATGTCAGTGAGCTCAATAATTGAGCTCACTGACTTATTGCGACAATTTATTATTGTCACCATAATTTTGGGATTTCAGTCATGCGCACAGTACAACCGAACCGAAGCTAAACATACACATACACCAAACGAAAACATGTCTGTAGTGTTTTAGACAAATTATTATGGTTGAGGTTGAGGTAGGCCGGAATAAAAGTATATAAAGTGCAGTTAAATACGGATTAGTTTCAAACGCACGCACGGTCGTCAGGTGAGACGTGAGATGACACACCGTTTTGCATATTTTATGGGCGACCCTTTTATTCGCTTTGCCGCATCCGCATGACCATTGCATTTTGCATTGCATTGCCCATGCCCATGCTTACATTTTTTCGTTCAGTTTTGATGCTTCGCTGATCGGATTCGGATCTGATGCCGCCGCCGCCGTGCACAATACACAAGCAGGGTAGCACTTAAAGTGTAGTGCGCTAAAGTTTACGCATCCCCGAGTTTTTTTTTGCATATTTGAAATTAGTAATACAAGTTCATCTGCAATCTGTCCTTTTGGAGGACTGAAGAGTAGTAATCATCGGTAGTCGGTAGTCCAACACAGCACACTGCATCTCTAGAGGCGGCCAAGTTAGGAGGAGGTAAGAACGTAATTAATTCAAAACTGAGTTTTAAATATAAATCCACATGCAGTACTTGAGCGGATTGAATCATTTCAAGTTCGGCATTCTTGTCAAGTGTTTAATTATTGCGCGAGGCCTCATTAAGAATTGTGCACCTTGCATTGTATTGTTGCATATTGTATTGTCATTAGCCAGCGGCATATATGTCATGTGGGTGTTCGCATAATGACTAACAGCACTCGTAACTTGCTTGGATGGATGGTATTAGCCTTAATTAATAGCTCATCTTTATGCTTACTTCCAGGTGCCAGGAAGTTAAACTGTTTATGCCTTCTGGGGAGCAGAAAATGTCTTTGTCTGGAAATCCATCGTCGAGCAATAGCTCTGAATCATACTGTTCATCGCCACCGTTACAACCACAAGCTATCAATGCTCAAAACCAACCACAGCATAACTACTATTCCCAATATCCACCAGTACAGTATCAGACTCAGCATCAAGGATATTATCAGCAATCCAGTCCTCACTCATTTTACCAGAACCATCAACAGCAACAACACCAGCAGCAGCCGTTATGGACCAATAACTCGGCCCAAGGTCAACAATCTACCAATCCACAGCAACAACACTACTACCACCAGCAGTACCCTTACACAGCTCCGGCACACGTACAATATCCACAACAAGGTCAACCCCAGCCACATCAACACGCATTGGTCGATCTATCCAGATTTGTCCAGCAATCTCCAGCTCAAGGGCCAATAACCCATAGTACTCAACTTCCAATAAACACAAATCCGTCAAAGGAAATTTCATCTACCCCTGGGACATCTTCCGCAGCTGCTCCGTCTTCCAGTCCCATGATTCCTGTACGGTTTCAGGTTAGCTCAAGAATCAATATTAATTACATGTAAAGCGAACACACTAATAAATTAATCGATATTGCAGAATATGACGAAAGGAGCACGTACAAAGGCAGGCATGCGGAAGTTAAAGCAGGAACAAGGGGGTGCAACAACCGAAGCTAACACGAGCAAGCCACCTAAGAAAAGTCCCAAGAAAAAATTACCCGAGATTATAGCGGCTCGAGGAGAACGGACCTCGGTAGACGAAGCAATTGATGCTGCACTTTTAGAGTCATCACAAGGTGAAGAGGATGAGGACGAAATACTTGTTCGTGTTGGGAAAGGTCGCAAAGAGAAGTCAGATTCGAAGAAAGTTTCCAAGCCTAGAGTTAGAGCATCCACAGAAAAGAAGCCGCGTCAGTCAAAGAAAACTAAATCCGCTGGCTCTTCTGTCGTGGAAATGGACATTGCAAATTCTTTACTGGAGCTGAAAGCAAGTCATGATCTGCAGGATACAACTGACGGAGGGAGTGGTCGCGGTAGTACTGAGGAGAAGAAAGGGGCAAGAAGTAGTAAAAGTCCAAGGAAATCTCCTGCGAAGAACAACAGCCCAAATGCAAATCCTGGGAGCGTAGGTGGGGCTTTTAAGAAATCCAACAAGAGCCCGAAAGACAAGGACACTGCAGATGTTAAGAAAATGCCACCTTTTGTGGAATGTGTTGAAGTTACTCCAACAAAAGTTGCAGTACCCACACCAGCAGTGACAACTGCGTCACCACCACGGAAACGAGGACGTCCTCGTTCATCTGCACGACTATCTGCTGTCGGATCCACGCCTACCACTGCCACTACTACCAATGCGAAAGAAAGTAAAAGTGCAACTAAACAAAGGCAAAGGAAGCCCAGACCCAAGAAGGAGCGGCCTCAAGCACAAGAACAGGAAGTGGAACTTGGTGAAGTTTTTCTTTCGGATCTGAGTCATCTGAGTACAAGTGTTGCTAAAACTTCAACCCCGAGACTCACACCGAAAATCAAGAAGCCTAGGGTTAGAAAACCGAGAGTCCGCCCTCTCCGTCCTCAAGCGGCGGTCCATGTACAGATGCAGGAATTTTCTCCCGTGGAACTGCCGACAATTCCAAAGGCAATCCCGGTGCCTTCAGTTTGGGCGAAGAAACCCCAGCCGCCGACCCGTACTCAGGACGGTAAGGAAAAAGAGAAGGAGACACTGGTCGGGCCGAGTATCAAAGTTATTCGTGGGGCTGTCCAAGTCTTCCATGGCAGTGATGAAGAGGATCTGGATGAACCACTAACAAAATTTTTACCTCGGGTAAGTACAAAAGGAATAATGTTTAATTTCTGAGCTCAAACAGTCTTCTGCATTAGTGAAAGTGTTATTTGTGTAAAGGAACGTTTTGTGGGTCATTTTGATCCTGATGTGCCGTGGGAATGCAGATTCTGCGGAATTGGTCCCTTAGAGATGAAGTTAGGTGACTTATTTGGCCCGTATTTCATGCACTCACAAAAAGACGGGATTCCTTGCAAACAAGAAACTTGGGTTCATCAAGGTAAGCACAAGCAGTATAACTTTCAAAATATATTAATGTGAATAATTTAAAGAATGTTGTTTGTTTTTATTTGTTTTGTGAATTGTTGTAGATTGTGCGTTGTGGGCTGGAGGTGTGATTCTAGTTGGTCCAAAGCTTGTAGGCTTGGACAATGCCGTGCACTATGCTGACAAATTGACTTGTGGGATTTGCAAGAGGAAGGGCGCAACAATTGGATGTTTGTCCCAAGGCTGCACGAATATGGTTCACTTTCCTTGCGGGAAAATGGCTGACTGGAGTTTGGACTATGAGACTTTCCACAGTTACTGCGACCATCATAAAGGAGTTCCTTCTATGTATTCTGGTCGCTGGTAAACAGAGCAATCCAAATTTCAGTTTAGTATTGTAGGAATTTCATAAGTTTTATTCACCTATTAGTTCAGGTTTTTGAATACAATAGCTAGCTTAGCCGGAAGCGGTCAATGGTGTCGAAGTCAATTAAAGACCTTTTTATCCAAGCTTCTGGCCAGTAAAGTTGTGACATTTGATCTCAACCTAATTGTGAATAGTTAAAGAACACCAAGTTTCCTTAATTTACTGTAAAGCCATCTAGCTAGCCCGTTAGTTTCAGCTTAGTTTACGACAAGCAAAGCTTAACTCAATTTTGTACCTTTACTTTATTTTCAAACGGAAATTTATTTTGCACTATACTGTGTCTGACGTTATGCCATAAAATGTTAAATACTTTACATCTTCATCAAACAACTTGACAGTTTTATTTTTCTTGTTTTTGTTTTCGTCAATGTAATTAATATAACATGAAGTAAACGGTCTTAATCTTTAACATTGAGTTGTCATACTTGATAATAAATGTCTTAACTATCTCCTTTGAATGTGAAAGTCATTGTGTACGTATAATATGGAGAATCTCGTGCAAGGCAATTCACATAATTTACGTAGGAACAAACGGAAGCATTTCTGACCACGATGGCGAGGCTGTTACTCCGAGGGGTGATAGTGATTAGCTGCAAAACAGGGGTAGAATTTGAAGAAACCCATAATGGGTTACAAAATAGTAAATATCTTATATTGTTACGACGTTACCTGTTCACCTTCTTCGTCGTTATATATAGTGAGTCCTCCCCACTCATCCTTCCAGTCGTCAAATCCTCCACTGTAGTAAATCAGGTCTACGAGAGTCACTTCAGGTCCATCATCGTCTAAAATGTGAATAGTTAAACGAATGAGGAGAATGAGTATTGATTTTAGTACCTTTCTCTATATTAACTATATTTGTATTTGTACCACCAGTATCCTCATCCGTATGCTCCGTACTTTCTAGATGTGGTTTGAGCAGACAATAACTGGTGTGATCAAATTTACGCAAGGAAGACGTGACGGAGTCAGCTGCGTGAATAAGGAGGGAAAAATAACCTTCAATACTACGAAAGATGCACGAAATGTTATACCTTTGTGGAACGGAAATTCAGTTGCTTTCTCCATTAGATTCAAAAACTCATTCGAATGGAAAAACCCGGCCAACTTGTTCATCGGTCCATTGAATTCAGTTTCCTCGGGGAATAATTTCAGGCTTGAAACATGGAATCTGTGAATGTTAGCTGGTCCACACGTTTCCCATTTTAACTGAGTCAATTGTTCAGCAATTTGGCAGGATTGTTCTGCCTTAATGAAGTCCACCAACATTGCATGTGATTCGTTTACCAGCTCCTCGTTAATAATTTTTAAGAACTCCTCTTCCGCGTATTCATCTGTTACGTAGTCTTTAAGAACGTCTTTCATTGAGCTCAAAGCTAAGGCATAGGTTTCCGTCTCAGGAAGCGAGATCTGTGGTCGAGGAACTGGTTCCCCATAGAACCAACCGCTTAATGCAATTCTCTGGACATCCGGCTCCGTTACTTCAGCTACTTGATGGAAGGATTTGCAATTTACGTCAAAGAAAACAAATTTATTGAAGGACGGAGTGATTGACTTGCAGACTGACATGGGCCGAACGTCTGAATGAAAAAAACCGATCACAGATAAACTTATTTCATCAATATTTAATTAGTAAATACTAGTATAATATCTTACCATCAGACGAATTAAACAAATCCAAACACCCACCAAACTCCTGCCTCCATTCTGGGCTCAGGTACAGAATGAATGCTATTCGACGAGACTCAAGCTCATCATCATGGCATAACAGGAAATCTAAAAATTGATCATAAACTAATCACTAATACACATGTACGATACACTATATACACTATATTATACCACGATATTATTATCTTACAAGCATTTCCTTACCTGTGCGCTGATAATCTGAAAGAAACATGTCCACTTGGCCATTCAGAGGAAACCTTGTTATCTTCAGTAGAAGATCCAAGACGTTAGTCTCCAAAGCGGCTCTGTCGTAGAAATATTTAAAAACAATATTTAATCAACTTTTTAAAACTTCTGAAATCTGTACAAGAAGTAATTCCATGTTGGTGTTACCTAATACTTCTAATTTCTGGCACCAACGTTTCCGTTAAATCATCTGACTGCGAGAACTGCAGTAAATCGCTAGCTTTCTCATCGAATTCCACTTCAGAAGTCGCTTTCTGGTATAAGGTTTCCGCGAAACTAGGGTTTGCAATAAAATTCTCAATTTCCGCATGAGTAAATGGTGTACTTGATACCCTCAAACCGTCTGCGTCTACAAAAGTTGAAAGACTGTTACCTAATTACTAACGTACTTGCAAACAACTTAAATTAAAATTAGGTTGCAAGGCAGAATAACCAAGCTATGATTTCAATATCAATACATGTCATTACACCTTACCTTCAAAATCAATGCCGGTTTCCCAAGCTCTGCTCAGGTTGAGAAGGATTGATTGG
>JAAXYW010003001.1:0-13084 GCA_036851895.1 Orthonychiurus folsomi | reverse complement strand
CCGGCTTCAAATCTGTCCTTGACGTGACGTGACTGCGACGTAAATTACACACTTGTCCTTTTGGTGTGCTTTATTCCTCAATTACACGTTCAGGTTGGACGACCCTTAGACGTGCCGTAATAGCAAAGGATTTGACTTAAGAGATCCGTGAAATTACAGGCAGGAAACCTGAAGCACTTTGAGATGAGACGGAGACGTCTTTAAGATGTCTCCTTCCTTCCTTCATGGATGAAGAGGAGACACGGCAGGGCATGACACTTCAAATCCGACGACGGTGTCTCATGGCCGGCGTCCCGTATTATTGTATTTAAGAACATTTAACAACCTGGTTCCCGCCGTTGGAGGAGCTCGTAAAAAGATCTTCCTCCAAGCCTTCTGGTCGTGTCCATAAAGCCGGGTGGCCTTCCCCCTTGCCCATGTAATTGAAGTTAAGCCAGAAGCTTCGGGTGCGAAATCCTTTCACATACCTTGCTGTCTTCCGCTAATGAAATTCCTGCCATACCCAACTACGGTTCACTTTGCATTCAAGTTGTACGCGTTGTCGCCTGGTACTTTCTCCACTTTCTCCAATTTACGGATTCCGTCGTCTCGGTCCATGAGGTGTGGGTAAAATTGTTTATTTCGGATAATTGCCATTCCCAAATCCCCCCCACAACGTATAAAATTGGAAAGTCGACAAAGGACCGGACCTTGTGTGTAAAAGCAGTTAGAAAAGCTGACAAGATAAGTGAATGGAACGGACAGTGTGTAAGTGTAGTAATTTGTAGGCTTTATTGATTGTACTTTAGGAAACATGACAATGACAAGGGGACATGTCCCGTCGCGCGGCCCTGCACCACATCCATATAATTCAAATCCTCGCGCGAGCGGGAAGTCTGTGTTTGTTGTTCACTCCACTCAAGTGTGGTGAAAAGTATGAGCGGAAATAAAAGTGCGGAGGGACGAATCTACGCACGAGGTAGGGGATGCCGCCGCCGCTTCCTTTTTGGTACAAAGAAAGCCTAGGTGAAAGTTCACTTTCTCTGCTCCTCTTATTCCGCCTGCTACTTTCTTTCCGGAGTAAATTGGATGGGATGGGGGGAAAGGAGGAAGGGCAAGCGGGGATATTACGGACAAGCAACCTCTTCCCCTTTCCTAGACTCCAAGACTGTCTTCGAAAGAGTACATGTTTTTTCCTCTTCAAGGAACAGGCCTAAAGCCTACAGGGTCCTTCAATGTGTCGTCATTTCTCTATGTAATATGTATTGGGCGGGATATTTCCTTTTGCTTTGCCGTGACTGTGACATGGCGTGCCAACTGGATGTCCGTGTCACACTTCCGTATATAATGGGAAATCCGTATGCTTGGACCGGAGAGGAAATCGGGTTGTGGAATGCCCTTCCTTACTTCATATATTTATTTAGGGCACTTGGCCGAGACGGGAGAGGATGGATTTTCCTCTCCTTTTTGTGTCAAAGGAAAAGAAATCAATTTCTATACAAAATACAAGTTAGCACAAAGGGAGAGGATGGCACGGCGCTGGATGATGTTTGATTGTGGGGCGGCGGAGGGTAATGAGTTCCACGCTTTGACTTTATTGTCAAATATTGATCATGGACTGTGGTGGGATTGTGAATCATACATAAGGACGTACGTGTATTCGTAGGGAATTTGGGAATTCCGCCCATTGTATCCTATCGTGTGAAACGGGTAGAGCCAAAGGAGCCTTTTTTCCAAAGGCGACAAGTTGAGACCTATTGATTTTCTTGTCGTTTGACGATAAAGTGTACGGTTCCTACGAAAGGAAGGATTGGTTTCAAACGTCCGCGCCGCTTCGTGTGAGGAAGGAGGGATGTACGTTCGTATTTGATGTAAATGCCTTCCTTGATAAAATTCCCTACCACTCCACTCCGTGCCCATTTACTTTATTGATGGATTTGGAGAGCATTATAGATAAAATCTGCATTTCGCATTCTACCGATAAAAACGGTTTCCCTATGAAATAAAAGAGGGTAATAGAAACTACACGGTTCTGTGACCGCGAGGGCGACGGCGGTCGTAGTTTCAAGGGGTTGTCGTCAAGCTCAAATGCCAATAAGGAATTTTGGCGGATGGCAAAGATTTCCTGATAAGAATTTGAAGCATTCCAGCGGAAGCCAAGACATCAGTTTTAAGAAAAGTAATTATGGATAGCCGAGTGCATGCCGCGTACGCCTTGGAATTAATCTGGCTCTTCTGTGCTTGAAGAATGCATGCGGAGCCGACCGCTGGTGTTAATTTGTCGTAGGGAGTGATTCGTCTTTGCTGCCAAGCCCGCCATTGTTTAAAAGCCTCTCCGCGCGCCTCGCAATTTTCCGGGAAATGCTTTCCCCACGCGACGCAACGAGACAGAATTGTTTTTCAAACTAAGGATTTTAAAGCTTAAGCCACAACCACAATGCTTAATAAGGTAACCCCTAGGAAACTTGAATCCAGTCCTTTCTCCTCGCAGTCCTGTCTTCGGGAGTGTCCTATTCCCACAAAAAGCCGCCGTTGGTTCTCCAGCAAGAGAGAAAGTTGGTCGGTCTTTCTCCAACCCCAAAGGCTCGTGCGCACAGCACTGAAATCGACCGAAAAATTGATTACGGCCCTAACTCTCCAACTGCAGTCTGTGGGCACGAGGCACACGGCACGGGCCGAGCCACGCAATGCCTAATGCTTTTGGCTGTTACTCCATATAAATATCCCAAGTACAATTGCAAGCTAAGGAGCACATTTGGGAAAACCCTGTTTATGGTCATTAGTGCCATTATGTTGCTCCCCCACGCCTCGCCCTCCTCACACTCCACCGTTTAGTCCTCATCAACGTCTATTATTCATTATTGTTTAAATTTCGGCGGGACAAATTCACATGTACGTACGTAAGCGTAATTGAAGTCAAAGCCATGGGTTGCCTTTGTATTTGAATCAACACTTCCTCCCGCGTGCGGTCCAGCATGCAAAATAAAGGCGGAATCTCCTAATGACCTGTCAGGTGACAAGCAACGCCTATTAAGTGGGAATAATTTATTAACTGACAACTTGGCACGGACGGAAATGACTAACTAAGGAATTTAAGTGGACAGAGCAGGCCACGAGATTTTACAAAAAAAAAGACTCGGGGTGAAAGCACGGCGGCTACTTTCACCACGAATATAAATTCCGACTATGCAAATACAATGACGGCGACGGGAATATTTTCATGGACACTTTTAATGTACAGACAAAACTTTTTGGTCCTGTACTATGCTAGCGTACTTTTTTACTACTACATGTATTTTGTGTATAACATTAGCATTAGTCACAGCACAGAGCGTCGCGTAAGTCTTTGACTCTGGGAAGAAGAAAAATAATGGTGTATCTAATATGGCCTTTGCCCGCCTTGTCTTGCCTTGGGACGGGGGACTGCATTTTTTTCTTCCCTTCCGCTCCGGACCAGATTGAGCGGGAGGCTTTAATGCATTCGAACACTTAACCCTTCACCTACACGCAGTGGCTGTTCCACCTAGAAACGACTTGCTAAAATGTCATATGCTGCCAGCTCCTTGTCCCATGCTGTGCTGGCTGAGTGCGCTACGGCTACGTACCCTTCCTAGCATCATTAGCTGAACCCCAGTACTGTAAATCTCTGGAGGTGAACTAATATACGCGTATTCGCTATTGGGAAAATGTTCTGGTGTATTTTTTTCTTACACACTTTTCAATACATAATAATATTATAATAAAATTATTTAATTAGTGCTTTGCGTTGCGTAAATCCCATGCCGTCGTAGCCGTAGCTGTAATTACTCATATCCGCATTGCGGTGCGGTGCCTGCCTGTACATGTACTACCACCTAATCTTATTAGTTCCCAACGTGGAGTGCGTCGACCCTACAAAATCTTCAAGTACCCTGAATTAGGATTTGAACTTCCCGTGGATTACCCCTAGCCCTTCTATTTAACAATGAATGAATGGATGCCTATAGGATGGCATGGCGCGGGAATGAAGTCAAGTTTGAATAGCTGGGATGCAGGGAGAGTCGTCGTCGACTGCTCCGTCTTTGAGAATTTCAGGGTGGCTGGATTTCAGCATTTTCAGCTGTGCCGCACCCAATTTCGACATTACGAACGTACGATATTTGACTCATCGGGAGGACCGGGGGAGTTACCATGTTTTCAATCTCTTTGTAGTCGGCAAGTCCCAGTCTGGAGTTTTAGGCATTGGCATTGGCACTGGACTCCGATTCGAATGGGGTGGAAGTGAACTCGTAATGAAAGAGGAAAGATCGGCGGCCGTAGTGAGTTGCAAAATGTGTTTCTCGCTGTCTTCCCCCGCCGAAGGAAATGATTTAAGTGAAGAGGGGCTTTCATGAAGTCTGGAGACAGAAACTATGACAAATCGAACTTCTTTTCATTTCGTTTCCTTCATATTTCATCTCTCTCCCCCCTTCACTCTCCTCTGCCATACATACTACGTACGTACGCACGCTTTTCTGACCTTAGGATTTCAAAAATACGCGCTCCAATGCCAATATAGTTGTGGTAACCGTACCGTACGCATTGCATTGCATAGCAGAGCAGATGAATCCCCCCTTTTCCTTTGTACGTCTTAAAATAACAAAACAAGATGAAGTGGAACATGAAAAGGATTTGAACTTTTCTTTCAAGGATGGATATTTCTTTGACGGACGATTGTATTGTGCTGTGTACAGCAGGAGCGAAGGGAGGAGAAAAGTGGCGGGGATCCTCGGATGAGTTTCTCGAGAGACTCGAAGCTTCAGCAGAGATAAGTCCATTAATTTTCAATACATATCCCACTCGGAAGGGGAAAGGCTCTCCTCGTCTCCTCTCGTCTTCAGCCCCGGCTTTGTGGAGAAGGTATCTTGAGACAAATCACACTCATAACTTCCACTTCCATTCCACCATTCGGATTTGGGAAAGAAAACCATCCGTCCATCCCCATGGTGAAAGCCGCACGGGGAAAGTAAATCTCAATTTTGTATCGGATTTTGAAGGGAAGATTCCATCATCACAAATTCGTTATTTCTGTACTGTACGTACGTGGGGTAAAATACTTAACGTACGTATTTGTATTTAACAAAAGTTTGTATGCGCGTATGTGGTTGGAATAAGCACGTACTATAGCATAGCACCTAAATTTGCACACCAAGCTGCGTGTTAAATTATCATTTAAATTTGAATAGGCGAACCCGAACACGACATGCCAAAGTTTTTCATTTCATGAAAATAAACAAGTAGACAGCCTCCCTCGTATGGTATATAAATTTGCAAAAATATTTCTGCATCTAGTACGTACTGGTGCTTACAATGCATCCTTTCCCAATGCAAGTAAAGGCGAAAGTTTTTACCCGGGAACTAAGTACCGTATTTCCTGACGGATTTACAGCTTGCACTTAAGCTGGTGGCTCCGGAGTTTTGTGGAGGGAAATGAGGTGGATGCTTTTGTGCCGCTTCCCCCCTGACTATTGCGACGCAACAACGCAACGCAAGACGTTTTCCTTTGGATGGACAACTACATAAGAAGTTGTTGGCAGGATAAAATTGTTTTCAAGAAAAACCGTGGGCGAGTAACCTAGTAGCGACAGCCAGACATAAGTCATTAAAGGCACTCGGATTATAACATCGCGTCTCATTAATTTGTGTACGGCAAAATGTACAAAAGGGCCACAAGTAATTTTCTTTCAGGAAAATTATAAGACGTTTGATGCTGACAAAGATGTTAGACGTAAAAGACCTGCGTTCCCTTTGAAGTACTAAAAGTGAAGCCAGTCATGAGAAGGTGAGCATCCAGAGATCCTGTTTCTTGCTTTGCTTGGAATTGTACCTTTTGAAATTACAGGCGGAAAAATAGGATCAAAGGAAAGGGATCCAATTCGTACCAGGCAACCAATCGCAATCCGACTCATGTCACGTCACAATACAATTGCTGGTGACCTAATCATCCAATTAATTTGACAAAGTTGTGGACATTGCAATCGATTCCTAGCGATATAAGTCATACGTGATGATGTGTGCAAAATAAAACAAAATGATTGTCAATTAATATGAAACCCCTTACTAATTTTTATTAGGTAAGAATAAAAACCCTACAAATTAGATTTCCAGACCCAGGAACACAATACAATGCGGAATCAAATTTAGCAAATTAATTTAAAATATCATGAATTACACTGTGAGCACGAGTGGTTACAAAATGACTGCACTTCTAGTGCTCAAAACATCATAACTAAGAAATCAATAGGAAAAACAATTAAATCGACCATAATTTGGAGCAAAAACCGTCGGTTTGTCACATCCACATCAAGTAATCACTTAACTAATTGTTTGTTCAAATTCCCGTATCTTTGCACTCAGGTAAAAACTTGTGAGTCAAAATCGGACGTTTCTAGTCTCAGTAGCCGATGACAAAGGGATAAATCGTACGTAACGTAGTAGCACTTTTGACATTTTGCATGTCACGCTCATGTCATTCCGTAAATTGCTACGACTGCTTGTCCACAACCACAATAATCCCAAATCCCCGCAATCCTTCAAGTGGGAATCACTTGGCTAAAAAACATTTCGGTCGCCCATTTCACACCCAGCCACAAACCCAAGCCACTGATCGCCCATACCAAACAATGGAGTCGCCAGTCTCCCGTCTGCCAGAGATGAACTTAGTCTCCCTCTGAATGTGTGGATAAGATTTTGCCGTTTATCTTTATTGTCGTCCTTTGGGAAAATGTTTTTGGCACTGACCATCCCCCGAGTCAGTGTAGCACACAGTACGGCACAGCATAGCAGAAGGGCTCTTATCCATTTGGGTGGACTTGGGCAAGGATCCCAGTCTTTGGCGAAGACTTTCACTCTTGATCCAATAAAACG
Organism: Orthonychiurus folsomi; assembly: GCA_036851895.1. Lineage (NCBI taxonomy): Eukaryota > Metazoa > Arthropoda > Collembola > Poduromorpha > Onychiuridae > Orthonychiurus > Orthonychiurus folsomi. The sequence continues at coordinate 6,220 of JAAXYW010003001.1, read as the reverse complement.
CCTTGTGGTACATGAAGGAAGGGCGGACACTAATATATTATTCAGGGGTCACAGCGACGGCGGTAATCGCACTACGGCTCCTTGTTTTTTTACCTTGAGGGTTGGGGATTCGGATGGACGCTGGAGTAGAAAAGTAGGGGGATGGGCTGGCGGCATCATGTATCATTTTTGTAGACTGGTTGGCTAGGCTTAGGTTGAAGTTCATATCCCAAACATAATGGCTAGGAGACTGAGGAGGAATACATTGATTGGGTATTCTAATTTTAATTGTCCACCATGCTGCATAGCAGCGGGAAGCTCACCTGGAATACAAATACAAAATAAATATTTCAAATTTTGCGCAAATATTCAGTAGTCTAAAACTCACGAAAGTAGAACAAGTTTTTTTTAAATTGCGCAACTATACAAAAAAATTAAATTTCAAGGAAAGTGCAATTTAAAATTTCGTGCAATTAATCAAATTTAAATAAAATTCCTGCCATTGTCGATATTCCAATTTTGAAAATCACTCACCATTTAAAACATGGACACTGATCTCTTGAGAAATGGCATTGGATGGGGAGCAGTGGTAGCGGCCACTGTCCGCACTCTTGGCCCTTTGGATCAGCAAATAGCTGACCGTGACGTCACCCTTCTCCGTAATGACACTCACACCTCCCCGCGGCGAATCATAGTTGATCTCCTGTCAAATTCAAACAAAATTAAGGAAAACGTCCGCCAAACTCCATTAGTTTTGAATATGGGAAATCACAGGCGTCCATCGATTGCACAACCCAACGTGAACATGACACACGACACGACACTTTCATTTTCTCGGAATTGACATTTTATATGGGTTTGAGAGTGAGGAGGTCTAAAAATATGAAACGTGAACAATATTCGCGTGCCATGGCGTGGTGTAACAATTTGTTTACGCGCATGCGCAGAGAAAAGGAAATCAGAAATGATAGACCAAAAAAGTAGTTTAATGACATTTGTTTGGTGGTATCACGGAAGTTACTTTGGGAGCCACCCACAAGGCGCGGCAGCGCGGCTTTTTATGTGTTTTCCCTTATTTTTTCGACATGACGGCTACCGCTTTCCCAGCAACTGGGAATTCGGGTCAATTTTTCCGTGAGGCAACTCAATGCATTGCATTGTGAAGAGCCGTTGATTTGAATCTTATACGACCTCGTAAAATCCTACCTACTTTGAAGGAAAAGCCCCCCTCGTATTATTTTGCATCCGGTGCAGAATTTTACAGGGCGGGAGGTCGGATTTAAAAAATTTAAGTATGGAATTTTCTTTTCTACCTTACATGCCATGTTACGTACCTACTTGCATGGGGGAGGATTGATTTGCAGGAAAACACGTATTTGAGATTTTCCAATTGGATTTTTTGTCGGTTTTCATTTTGAATACTGACTTTCACGACTCAGAATCAGTAGATTTTAGCTGTTTTCGAATTGAGCCATTTTCAAAGTCACACCGACTAGACTAGAGTACCGACCCAAAAAAATTGTTTACAAAAAAATAATCTAATAAAGGTTTACCCTTTCTGCAAGATTTATATGCAAATTTCATTGAGATGACACGTTTTTAAATGAGCACGCCTCGCCATCTGAGTGGGTATTCACTGTGCTGGCCACGCCCAACCACGAACCACGAAGCCATAATCTTCTGCCAAATATTGTGCATACTAACAAGGTGGGAACTGCGAATTGCGAAAACGTGGTGAGCATGCAAATTCATCTAAATTTGTTTTCCCCGGGTCCTCGTATGTGGGCTCATAAACAGGAATTTATAATGTATCCGTGTTTGCCATATGGCACCGCCCCCGCGCCGCGCCGCGTACCTTCATACATATTTTACATTTCCATACATTACATGTTCAATTGCACTACACGAAAGTGTACCTGGTTGTTGTGGGTCCACATGATATTTGACGGAGGTTCCGGACTGTGTTCCACAATACACGTCAGGTTTATTGTACTCCCACGATTTATGTACATCTCCGGAGCCCCCATTATGGTTGTATTTGGTTCTGGAATCCCAAACACATGATCACTTCATTTGTATTAATTAATTATCAGCTTAGATTGAATTGTTAGACGATAAAATCTGCATCCGTCTTTTCCTAAGATTGCGGCTACGTACATATACAAAAGGTTGGGTTCTTATCCTCAAGGGGGCAATGACCTGTACACATTTATTAGCCATATTGGAGAATTTAGGGGACCACCGAGGGTACTTGAAGGAAAATGCATACCTGAGGGCATATATACGTACGTTATTGTACTACAGACATTTCATTTTATAAGAACCATTGACCTGTCCTGCGAATGAACTGACAAAATCCAGGAATTTCTTAATATATCCGCCTACATTCCATGTCATCCCTTGTCCAAAAATACGTTGAATCTGCATGTATTTTATAAGAACCATTGACCTGTCCTGCGAATGAACTGACAAAATCCAGGAATTTCTTAATATATCCGCCTACATTCCATGTCATCCCTTGTCCAAAAACTAGTTGAATCTGCATGACTGGAGCTGGTTGTATTTTGTATTGGACGGTAGAAACCCCGTAGGAAAATAAAATCCTAGGAAATACTTTGAGTATTTTCCCGTGTCGAATTCTTCCCCTTGAGTGGTGTCCTTTGCATGCATACGCAATGTTTATTGGAAGTGGGGCGAGTCAGGTTGAAAATCGCTTTTCGTCGGAAGACGTCCAGTTACCCCATGTGTCACAAAACTTGGATATGCATGACTAACTTAACCCTTAAGCTTTTATGTTGGGTCCATACCATGAAATAATTTCAAGTCACGTCGTCTGACTCCCTTGCAAAAAGGATTCTCTCCAAGACGCCCGCCTGGTGAGCAAGCAGATGTCTTTGACGGAATTCGACACAACTCTAATTGCAAACTGTGCTGTATGTATGTACTCCTTGGGATGTTTCACATTTCCAGTTTCCTTTGATAAAATGTGACTGAGACCAAATCCTGCAAATGCAACTTGGGGATACTAACTAACACGATGAAAGATGCGGTGGGGTTGATGTTGATGTACGTAGAATGAAAGATAATTAGGCTCCCCAGGAGATGCCAAAGGAAAATAATTTACAGTTCTCAAAGCATTCGGCTGTAATTACTAATTAGTATTGGTTTGGGTGGGGAGTTAGTGCACTAATTCGCTAATTTTAATGGCAAACATTAGCATAATAAGTATTCGAACTTACCAACAACAATTAAATGAACAAAATGTCCGATCGGTGGAGTCGTACTGATTTGGCACTCGTAAATCCCACTATCACGTTCCTGGAGCAAAACAAGAAAGAGGATACACAATTATTACAAGTTAGTTGGTTAAATAAACAAATTCTTATCGAATACGTGTAAGTCTTAAGAAAGAGTAATCAAGTTTAAAAATTGCACAAAGCCCGCGATGGCGACTAATATGGTAAAAAACTGAACGGCTTTTTTAGACCTTGTAAACCGCTTTCCACACCACCAAGTTGTAATGGCTTTTTTCCAATAATAAAATGACACCTTAATCATAATTGAAATCAAAATTGCATTACCATTAAATGCAGCGTAAAATACCACACAACCCTTCAGTACATTATGCTACAGGAAGCCCTCGTATCAAATGCATTCACTTTTATCTTTGCAGGAAATTAATCAAGTTGGTTGTCAACTTCTTCAAGTTATGCCCCTCCAATGGATTTCCAAGCCCAGAAGCGACTTCCCTCCAACGTTTGTCGTCCATGGAATAAAGTTAGTTTTACGATTAAAGGGAACCGACATTACGGTTTCATCCTACCCACCTTACGTTACTATGAACCACATGGCTGACTGGCCAAATTTTACGAGCCCCCTTTTATTCCCATCCCCCCAATGGGTAGACTACCACCTACACACGGAGTGTGAATGAGAAAAGTTCAATCACAGAGAAATTGTGTTTACCGAGAAAAGGTAATTTTGAAGAACCGCGCTCGTCGTGTCGTGTCTCCAGACGCCGCTTCAATGGGAGAGTATCCAACCGCAAGGCAAGTACGCACGTATTTCCCTCACTCAAAAGCATTAACACTTTCACAGTAGATTACTACGACTCCCAAGATGAACGTGGATATGGAAATGAAGTCCAATGGCAATAGCATGGTATGGTATGGCAGGAAGTGCTAGACATAGGCCAGGCCAGGCGGTGAGAATTGAATTGAATTAATGCTTAAGCCATACAAGGACCTAAGCCGTGCCGCGGTTTTCCCTGCAGCTTTCTCCATGCCATACCATGGCCATGTTGAGTTGGCTCCAAGCAAATCCCCTACTTTGAATATTTTCCTTTGTCGCCAAGAAAAATAGCAAATGCACTTAGCACTTGCAAAATGGAATTAAAGTAAAAGGATTTTCTAGCCTCTTGCACTCCCGAGTAAGGGAAACTCGTTTTATTGGATGTGGGGAGTGGGAAATGATGGCATTTCCTATTGGCTCGAGCGGAAAATTGCACACATATCGCATTCTGTAATGCAGACGACAACGGCAATGGGAACTGGGATAAAACAAACGGGAGGCAATGCAGGGAAAAATTTTTTTGCTTGGAAGAAATGACAACATAACACACTAGTTTATTTTACGAGGATGACGATTCCGGACAGGATATGGTTGTTTTTCAGATATGTGAAGTTTGAATTAAAATTCTAATTGGAGATCAGGATATGGGTTTGAAATATTTACAAAGCAATCTATATAATTAGAATTTGGGTGCCTAAATCCAGGATGATTACCCCTTTGATACAAGGGGATCCTGAGGGAGCGAATCCAACGTGAAAGTTGACATAGGGCTTGGTCGGGGAAAAAGGAATCTCTTTATTGTTTTAATGCTGTTTGCACAAGGCAAACATCCATCCCAAACGTGAAATACTCAAACTCGGATGGAAATCCCACGTAAACGTAACGTTTTGCAAACGGAGAGAAAGCATACGTACATATGTATTGTGGATTTTGTGGAATACACAACAGTGCACAAAAATATGCACATACAGTATACAGAATCCTCACTCGCTTGGTTTAATCCACTTGCTTTGTAGCCACAATGCCACCACCGGATTTGGGGGAGGCCTTTGCCTTTACTCGCCAAGTGTTGAAGCTTAAATCTGAAGTATCCCCAGGGAATTTGCGACTGGGGAATCGGATGGAGAAATGAGTGATGGAAATGGCTTTCACCTGCTTTCACCTAACCCCCTCGACACATGTAATGCTGTAATGCACAAAATCCAATTGAGTTCTCCTCGGTGTCCTGTGTGTAGATTATGTAATGTCTAGTGACAGTTCGTGTATGTAATTTTGGCATGTACTCCAATCACAGACTAATAACTTTTTCGAATGAAAGCAGTGGTTTTGACATATTTGGGATAATTCAAAATTTGTTCCGACAAACTAATTTCTTTTGATGGGTTAAATCCCTGGGAAGTTTTAGAAGAATGCCCGCCTGTATTACCATAATGATATGCTAAGTCGTCGATTGACACACCGTAGGACTTTAATTTCTTCCAGTAAAATGTAAATCACTACGACTGACACGACCGACAGCGAGGGAATGGTGAATCGTTAGAAGGCGAAGAAACAAGTCCAAGGAATTCAAGGCTTACGTACGTAACGTATAATATTTCCGAGTTGTTTAAGATCTTATATTTGAAGGAATTCCTTTTGCATGAGTTCCTTCACATAATAGCATCAGCAGGAAATGAGGGTTCCTTTGGACGCGGACGGGACATTCCAAGGAAATAGCATTAAGGTTCTTATTCAAGACAAGTCTCGTCTAGACTCAGACTCCATGACGTACATTCGTATGATGAGAGACTTTTCTCGACCATGAAAATCCTGAATAAATTCTCGCAATCCTCTTTCATCCGTTTATTTATGTCTTTTGGATTTTCAAGTTCATTTCCAAGAATAAAGGGTGCTTTGTGCAGTTTATTGACGAGGATGCCGAGCCGCGGTTATGTTATGGGGTGCGACGGATTGGAACTGATGACGCACGCCGACGCAGCGCCCACCCCTTCCTTTGTATGGAATCGCAAATAACGAACCAATCAGTTTTAAGCTTAATCAATTAAACCTTTCAGACAGGGAAGATAGTTCCGAGTTAATATTTCTGCTGTTTCCATGCTCCACCACTACAGTGCACGTCCCAAAAAAGCCGCATTGGCATTGAAAAAATGATAAAAGTGGAACGTTGCTT
>JAAXYW010003000.1:0-13085 GCA_036851895.1 Orthonychiurus folsomi | reverse complement strand
TTCGGATCCTCATCCGGTGAAACAGTTGAGAACATCGAAACGACGACGCAGAAGTCACGCTCAAAATCCAGCGGCGCTGTTGCCACATCTCGCTCCCCTAGCCCGTCTGCAGCTTTCACTACAAACAGCGGATTTTCAACTGCCACTACTGCCATCTACCAAACAGAGAAAGTGAGTCCAACCGGTCTTGTCACATCCATCGGCGGGTCTATTGTCCGGGACTCAACTACAACGTTATTCACTTCACTTGTGTATGGGACATTTGTTGGAAGCAGCTATGCTCAGGTCATCAAATCCACTTCCACAGTTTATTTCCTCATTCCGAGTGCCAGCGTTGCCGTTGTTCCTGCTCCGTCCCCCGTCGTATCATCCGTGATTAAACCAACTCCAGCTGCCAAATTCCCTGGCCAATCAGCCCTCTCATCCTCGTTTAGTTTTGAAGTCACTACCACAGAGACGAGCACTGACCCCGCGGAAGATTCTGAGACGACGACGTCATCTTCTTTCTCAATATCTTCGTCTTCGGAACCAGATGCTGTGGAATTGCCAGAAACTACGACCATCAGTGGCAAGAATGTGGCAGATTCTGAAGAAGTCCCAACGACGACGAGTAGGATCGAAGTTGAGGAAGTCGTGACTCCAGGAAAAATTAAATCAGAGAAAAAGATCAAACAAGAACCGACACCGGAAACAAAAACCAAAGTTGAAAATCAAGCTGAATCAGAGAAACAAAATGAAAAAACCAAGGTTGAAAACCAAGCTGAATCAGAGAAACAAAATGAAATTGACCGGGGTCGAAAGGTCATCGGACGCCCACAAGATCAAGTCATATTGGATATAACTCCAACGACAGGAACAAAGAACCGAGGTCGGTACAATGCAAGTAGTCGTGGACGCGGACGTGTAAGTAGCAGCAGCAGTAGTTCAGATGTTGAACCAAGCTCAACGCCCGCTATTACCGCAGTAGCGACGGAGGACCAGACCATTTTTGTAACAAGGACCGTACCAACTACCGTGGAGCGAACTTACACGTACTACACAACATTCTATATCCCGAAGGAAGATGAAACTGTCACATCCATCATTTCCAGGGAAGTCACTTCCACGGCAGTCGGTTTTGTGAAGAAAACTTTCAGCTCCGTCATTCCAACAACGGCGCCACCAAGTGGTGCCTTTGACGTGGAACTTACTGCGTCCGCACAAGTGGAGCCCTCTGCCGCATCCGACACCGAAATCCTGGATACGACGAGGAAAGTGAAGCCATCCAGCGTTGGTTTGATCTACAAAACGTATTTCACAACTTACACATACCTTACGACGTTTTTCACGGGTCAAACGAGCAGCGTGTCAAGTCGAGAGGAAATTGTATCCAGTGTCGTGACCTTAACTTCATACTGGTGAGTCAGGCAAGGCCACATCCATGATCACACCTACGGCGACGCCAAAATTACCAAGTTCAAGTCAATTGACGGAGGCCGTTGAAACGACGACTCCCCTTGTTTTGAGAACCCGGACCCGGACATTTACTGCGCCGACTGAAGGGGAAACAACGATTGGACGAGGGAGGTCACCCAGCGGGAAATATTCAATTATCAAACGACTTCGCTCATCCCCCATTCTCCCGACCCCGACTTTGAATTCGGATGAATTACTCGTGTCCCCAACATTTGAGGCTGAGGTCAAATCCACGGAAGTATCCGACTCAGAAGAGCCAAGCAGTTCGACTTTAATCCCATCAGTTGTGGAACACACGATTTTGAGGACATTTTTAAGTGAGTTTAATTAATTTAAGGGCAAGGGGATATTGATTTTTGAAATGTAAATGTGTTTTCTGTCTGTAATTTCAGCCACTTACACGTATTTCACAACTTTGTTCAATGGACAAGATGCGACCACCAAAACGAGGACTGAGGTCATTTCCAATACGGTGCCAACGACGGTTCGTTCCACAATTACACCCGTTCTGAGTGCCACGAAAAGCTCCAGCATTGGAGCTGGTGGCAGTTCTTCAACCCGAAACCCAGGGGCAGAGGATAATGAAACAACATTCTTGTACGTTGGAACCTTACTCGTATCTTGATAATTATAGGGCTTTTTAGGGATATTATATTAACAAACGGACAGGAGCTCTCCCTCAGGCAATCAAATGCAGGCAATGCAATGCATAGAATTTTGTGAATTGAAATTTATTTTGGCCCATAATATGAAATGTGCAATATGAAATATTGAACACCTTCATTTCATAGCCTCCAAGAGAAATACAGTACTTATTTTCATCATTTATGGAAGCCACCCTGGGAATAAACCTGATTATGTGATGGACACGTTAGTGTTTTATATAATTTTCGAGTGACTTTTAAACTACCCATTAAATCCAGAATCAGCAAATTAAATCCAACTCCTAATTTGGTCTTTGTATCGTGTGAAAAAGCACTACATTTTTTTTTGCTAATTACAGGACGACCTACACATACATCACGACTGCAGTCAATGATGGGATCCCAAGTGAAAGTAGCTCCGTGGATACATTCAGCAATGTTGTGCGCGCTGGTACAACGGTCCGTTCTGGTTTCGTCCCCAAATCCGAAAATCCAAACATTCAACCCACTACCATTGCCGGGCGAGCTGTCCACCGACCCAGTATTAAAAATCAAATCCGGGAACGGGAACCCCTCGTCGAAGATTTGAATGAGGTCGGAAGTGATTTGAGTGAAACGAGCGAAACTACACCGTCCGACAGTCCGAGTGTTCCAGAGGTCACAACCTTGGAACCACATGGAGACTACTATGAATTGGAAAGCTCGGAGATGACGACGGAACGATCCGTGTACAATGAACATGAACATTTTGATGAATCCCCGAAAAAGAAAATGAATCGGGACGGAGTGTCACAGCAGGTGGATGATGATGAGGATGAAATTACAATGGCTACTCCAGCACTAAAATCTTATCGTGAGTGTAAATTTTAAAATATAAAAATTTAATATGATATTTAAAAAATATCATTAAAATTTTTTTTTATGAAGTCATATATTTTATTAAATTCATGTTTATTTAAACAATCTGTATTTTATTTTATAAATTCTAGTGACCACCTTCACATTCTACACCACATTCTACAAGGGCGGAACTTCCACCGTGTCCAGCCGCCTGGAAACAGTCACAAATGTCGGAAGTGATGTGGTTGACGACGCCTCCGCCACGGATGCCCCAGAGGCCTCTATTCCTGCATATCCAATCACGTATTTCACAACATTTACATACTGGACAACTTCCTTCAAGGACAAGTCCGCCATTGTAACGAGTCGTGAGGAAACCGTATCCAACGTCGTGACTCCAGGAATCGATGACATTGCCCCGACATCCACTGGCCGATCAGTTCCACCCGCCTCCGCTGCCACCAAATCCCGTGAAGCAAAGCTTGACACTGTCGTGGATGACACTGAAAATTCAATTCGTGCATCCGAAACTGACATCGATACAGAAATGGAGCTCACCACATTCTACACCACATTCACGTATTTTACAAGCTCCTACATCGGAGACGACACAATCATCAATAGTCGATTGGAAACCATTACAAATATCATAACAGGGACAGCATCTCCCAGCAGTGAAGAGGACAGTACGGAAACCATCAGTCCAACCAAAGCCATTCCATCTGCATCCGTACCTACTAAAATTGTAGCAGCGGGTGACATTGAATCCAGTGAACCAGACTACGACCTACCCGTCGGCCTCTTATCCACTATCCAGAGCACAGAGGTTATTGACAAAACAACTACCCTATTTTCCACTGATGTGTACGGAACGTACATTGACGGGATCTACGCCCAAGTCCTGGACAGCACATCCAAAATCCTAACCTCAACACCAACCAAGAGTACGGACACGGTGAAGGCAACGAAATTCATTGATGGAGACAAGGAATCTAAAACCGGGCTCCTGGAAGTAAACGCTGGGCGAACCGTGGAAGCCAACAACGCAGTCACCACTTATTACACGACCAAAACTTACGGGACGGTCATCGATGGGAAATATGCACAGTTGCTCGAGAGTACATCTCGTGTAAGCTCAATCCCAGGGGCTGCCGTGTCTACGGATCCACTCAAAACTGGCCTCGTCCGAATCATTGATGGCTCTTTGGTCCAAGGGGTCAAGACGACGTACTACACTTCTAGTGTCTTGGGCACTTTGATTGACAATCAGTACGCTCAAGTGATTGAGAGCACTTCCAGATTTGTCATCAGCCCAACAGCTGCTGTAAAATCCTCAGATCCGGCCGCATCCACGGTTGTTGTAGAAAGCTCAGAGGTTACAACGGAAGGGGATGACATTCCAGCCACGACGGAAAAGGATGGTCAAGGTTCAAACGAAGACGCAGCAGAAGCCTCCCAAGCCACGCCGGAATTGAGTACCTCCCGCCGGTTTAATGGACGGGATCGCTCCAGTCGTGTCAGTTTCACGGCTCCAACCTCAAAATCGTTTTGCACCTTTCATAACTCCATTTGCATCCAGGAGTCGGCCAGCTTTTGCACCGAAGAGGAAATCCTCAGCTGTCATTGTGACACGAACTGATGTGACTCCCACGGTCACAGCAACGCTGGCCCCTGCCACTTCATCCAGCAGCAGAAATCTTGTCGGTAGTTCTCGTGGAAGCAGTTTCCAAAATCGACCCAGATTCCGTCGGCCAAATGAGGCAGCTGAAAGTGGGGATGCAGCCGCGGCCCCGACACCAAAATTAACTGTAAATCCAAGTCTATCAAAATCCCGATTCCAACGACCCAGGGGAGGAGCCAGTGCGACTGCCACAGATGGATCTGAGGTCATTCAACCGACGAGTACCTCTGGCTCACCAGTTCTCCAGGGTGGGTCTTCCCCAGGCTCTCGGGGCCGGGGTCCAATTTCCAGGGCTTCCAGCATCAGTTTAACAAATTCCAGGACAAGGGGCTCAGTGTCTGCCGCTAGGCCAGGGTCACTCGCATCCATTGGCAGCAGCAGTGCGGGAAGTCGTGGAGCTGTAAGCAGTCGATTTGCTCCTCAGCAAAGGGGGCGATCCAGTACCACCTCCGCCCGGGAAAATCTAGTTTCACCTACTCGGGCCTCAACCACAGTCAAACCCACGGAAGTCCCAGATGGAAGCACGTACGATGAGGAAGACCAATCTGACTATGAACCAGAAAATCCCGCAACAACGGCAACCGTGGCCACAACCCAAGCTCCGAATCGGTTTGGAAGCAATCGATTCCGGCTCAACCCCCGCCTACCCCTGGCGGCAATAACCACGACAACAACAGTTCGACCTGCAGTCACACCCAGGGAACTCCCATTCCTTCGAAGGCAGTCATTTTCCCGCCCAACACTACCTACGAAGGGGACGACAACAACAACCGCCCCTGAGGAAGACAGTGGTCAGGAGGAATCGGGAGATAATGAAGAAAGCCCAGAAGCCGCCCCAGCTCCAGTGGCTGCACCCACGCAAACGCCAAAGCCAAGTTTGAAATCCCTCATTGGTTCGACACGCCCAGTCGTGAGCTCGACCCCCACCCGCCGCCCCACGTCAACGTACGGTGACGACGACCCCAGCCCCTACACCCAGAACAACGACCAAACGTGCATTTGCCCCGAGAGTTCGACCCGCGGGATTCCCCAGCAAAGGACTATTCCGGCCCCCTACCACCAGTGAGGCTTCATCCGAAGCCGACGATGAATTGGACCCAGAGGAATCCCAAAACATACCAATTCCCGGAAATTTAACAGTGACCCACTCCCGAGGTCAAATCTCCACCAGAGAAAACTTTTGAAGGTGATGCCGTCAAAGTTCCTGACCTCGTGGACAGCGGTTCCCATTTCTTTGAAAGTCTTTCTGCCCCGTACGAGTCCTATGAATATTATTCAGACGAGAATTCAAATCCTGAAGGGGTCCTGAAGCGAACAGCCCGTCAGGTGGACTATGCGGCTCGCCTTCGCGCCAAACCCAGGTCAAATACAAATTTAAGACGAACCTCTCCTTCTTTAGTTAGCCCGAGTATATCTCACTCACGTTCCTCTCATTTAAATTCAGACTATGACGAGTACGACGACCTTCCTTCACCGCCGACGACGACGACGACTCCAAAAACTACTCCACAAAGGTTCCGAGGACGTATTTCACCGACGACGACGAGACAACCGACGACGCCTTTCACATTGACAAATCCTTCTTCTCGCTCTAATCCAGGGTCCAGCAGTCGAAACAATCCTTCTTCTCTTTCTTTTCCACGCCGTACCCAACCCCGAAATCAAAGACCTTCCCAGTCAAGTACGACTGCCAGTCCCAGCAGTCGTGGCTCCTCTCGATTTCGCTCCCGATACCGCAACGCTGAGACAACGACGACGCGTCCGACATCGAGTAGTAGAGGTCGCTATACGAGTGTACGAGGCAGAGGATCATCCAGCAGTGGTGCAGGCTCCGGTGCCAGATTCAATGATGAAAATTCCATCAGCCCTGTGGATGTGGGAACCATTACTGTGACTCATTTCATTCCAACAGAGACCACGATCCCTGTCATAAATGGGAAATTAACGGAGTACAAAACTATTTTGACTCCGAGTCCATCGACTGAGGTTTTAGCCCCGTTCCAGTACAGCCATTCGGAGTATAAAGGGAAAGATGTATTGGTGATCAACTCGGAGGTGACAGCGACCCCCAGTTTTGGAGTGACAGAGGTCACGAGGTTGATTATTAGGGAGAGCCCAACATCTACGGTCACTTTTACGCCGACGACGATCCGCGGCAGAAGGACGTCTTTTTCCCATATTATTCCGTCTACTGTGTATTCTGTGGAGCCGATTGTGTCTACGATTTCCGCAAATCCACTCTTGTCGGATAATTCTCAACTAACGAATTTACTCTTGAATCAATTGCTGGGAAATTTGAATTTGAATCCGAATGCCCTTCTGAGTCTTCAAAATCAACAACAGCAGCAGCAGCAGATCCCACAGCAAGTAATGCTGGCCCCGGGTGAAACTCCGACCCCCGTCACTCAATATTCCACAAAAACTACAACGTATGTCACCACTGTCACGGACTTCACATCCACTGTCATTCCTATTACTCTCCATGGGAAAGCTATCAAGACTACGATCGTTGAAAGTTCCACGAATGTGATCACAGCAACGGAATTTATTACAGAGTCAACTGTAGTTACTCCAACAGTGGCGCCACAAAATAATCAAATCCTTCAAACTCTCCAGCACCAGCAGCTCCAAAATCAGCAACAACAACAACAATTTAATCCCGCTCTCCTTCAAGGCCTCATCCAGCAACAGCAACAGCTCCTCCTTCAAAATCAAAATCAGATCCAACCCACAGCGGCTGCTCAATTGACCGTTTCCAGCATTGTGAATGTTGAAAGTGCCCAAGAGGAGGTTCAGGCCAGGAAAGCTCCATCCCCTCCAGAACCAAAATATTCCGTAATTACTTTGTATGTGTCTGGAAGGAATCCAGGGGATTTCCGTTCTATTCTAAGTACCGTTACTTTGGATTACCCTTCAAAAGCAAAGCGGAGTATCGATGGAGGAATCAGTCCTTCCAAAATTACTACATGGGTAAAATCCACGGAGGATGCAATAAGTGCCAGTGACAGTGACTACGAATATTACGAAGGGCCGGGGTCCTTTCATTCTGGATGACAGTTATTCATACAGTGAGCCAATCGTTAACCCCCCACCCTCAAATGAATATCGACCCACTCAAAGTTTGGACAGTGTTTTGGGAGATTGGTCAAGAAAGGGTTTTAGTCAGATGACGACTTTGACTGCTTGAATGTTCTTCGTCGCTTTGTCGCGGCAGCGTCGGCGTGGGATTCAGTTTTGACAATTTTTTTTAAATATTTTGAAATGATAATGATGAAGGGTGCACAATGGACAACACACGCGGGGGGTATTCACAATATTACATCTTCGTACGTACGTCAAAGCATCACAACGTGGGAAATTTAGAAAGTCCATGTGTGTTAAAGTAATATTATTTTTACCCGGATTCAATTGAGTGCAACTGTAATTAATGACTTACGTTAGTGGGTATGGATTAAAATGGGATGTGTGTATTCATGAACTGTTACTGGGCTGCTTTGACTGTCGAGTTGTCATTCAGGGAAAAAAATGACAAGAGACAGATGAGAGAAGATGGATTTATACAGGCAAAAAGGAGTGAAGCCAACAGATGTGTTTGTAATTAAGTTTTTATATTTGTACGTGTTTAGGTTCTCAGGTTTTTTTAATGGTGAAGCGAGGCGTGAAGTAATAATATTTTTGTACAAAAGTATGGGATTGAATGCAGGTTGTGCTTAAATGTAATGTACTCACTGCACCTGCATTGCGTGCATTTGACATTTCATGTTGTCGTTTGTAAATGGGATTAATGATGTGGGAATTTGATTTATGACCATGCAAGTTTTAGTATATTAGTCTAATGTATGTTGTTGGTTTGTGAATGAGATTAATTTTAAGTTTACCAAATTAAAAAAATGACTAGATTCCTTAATTCGTCGTCTTCCCTCTTAACTTTTCGCCTGTCAAATTCAAGCTTTTATTCCCTTTCTTCCGCAAAGTAACTGTATTTGACTTTTTTGGTATTTGTAAATCATGGCGTCTAATTTCTGAACAGGAGCCGGTCGCTTTCTGCATATTGAGAAGGACAACACAAAACTAAGGCATGCAGTGTAGTTAAACTGATTATAATTGTAAATATTGCGTAACGTACAACTGATGTGGTAAATAGAATGGAAGTCCATTTGATTCGCGGAAAATAATATAACATGTGTATTTGACGGCTGTTTTCTTCGCATTGAATTGTTCTTGTTTGTGCTTACCATATAGACTTAGGACATTAGGCTTATATGTTACACTAGATTTGAATTTAGTTAGGAATCCCTTGTACTACCTGCATTTATAGCCATAATGTAATTGAATACATTAATTTAGATAGAGATAATTTCCGTGTCCATTTAAGGGGCTTTGCCCATATAAAAAATAAACACAAAGTGTGCCAAATTAAAATGATTGATGGGTTCCCCGTGACACCTTCTTCTTCATCTCTCCAGCCTGTCTTTTTATCTCATTATTTTTGTAGCCGTAAGAATAACTTCCACATCCTTTGTCTCCCTTCTCAAAACTTTCATTTCATGCAGATAATACTCAATTACAATTATCTTAGAGTCATCAACACCGACTGCTGCTGCACGGATCGAATTCTCAAATGATTACCTTTCTCAATTACAATATCCAATACAAATGTATTTGGCTTCGCTCAACACCAAAGAGTTCAAATGCGTCTGATAGGATTTGCAGATTATCAATTTTAGATGCGTTATTACATAAAATCCGTTTAATTTTTTCTGAAACACGTTATATATTTGTCAATAGATCCTCAGATGTTCCGTTGGAAATTCATCGATGGTGTGTCAGTCCACAATTGTCAGTGCGAGTTTGCATTTTGCAAAACAACATTGAATTTGATTTTACGGGAACATTTTCCGATGGATTTAGTTGCTAAACTGGAAAATACATTGCTTAAGTCTACTTGTTCCAGACTTACAAACCACAGCATTCATAATACTAGAACAATGTCAAATCCATCCCCATTGCGAATTGCGACATATCAATGCCAAGGTCATAGAATATTGTTCATTCTTGGGAATTAGAATTATGAATGAGCGTTGCATCTGATGCACATGCATTCTACAAAAGTGGGTTAATAGTGTACTGCCTTTCAAACATAGTAAACAAAGTTGAAGTGATCAATGGAAAAACATCTGATTAGAGATTAGTATTGGCAAATGAAGAAAAATGATGGATTGCAACTGATGATGGGAATGAATGATTAATTAAATTTTTGACTTGAGTGTGAGAACCCATGGAAGAGAATTAATATTAAAAACTAATTAACCAATCATGAACTGAAAGTAATAAGCATTTTTATCCCCTGGGACGTGTCAACTCCAACAGGTCGCTTGAAGGCAGACGCCGCATTGTTGATCGGCGATAATGTCTCAGAACAAAGGGTGACCGGCGGGCGGCTCTTCATTCAATCGGGAAGAAATCTGGCCACCAAAGTCATGAGCAATGGGGTTGAAGTCATTGTCCGAGGTAATTTCACTTTCCTCTAGGAATCGTCTTCATATCCCGACACATGTGTCAGTGAAAGCGATGCAAAATTTATTTTTAGCAAATCCCAAATGCCAGATTCTTAAATGTCAAAGTGTTAAACTAAAACTGTGGTGCCACTTGGTTTAAAAATAAAAACGCAACTTAATCCGGCATTTTAGAAGTCAAGTTCGGTTCTAAGAATAGGCAGTAAAATGGTTAAAGCTTATCCGTACATTTCTGCAGGTGATAAAACGGGTTTCGTAGTGCCTTGATAGTACACCCGCCTTGCCCAGTCCAGTGACCCCACACGCAATTACTTTACCACCCTCAACTGTATCCAGGCAATTCCACCTTGTGGAACATCCAGACAAGCCGGTAATTAAAAAAAATTCTCAAAAATATTTTAAAAAAAACTCCATTTAAAGCACTAGATGGAATATCTTGTGCCTTTAGAACACTGCACTAGACCATCTGCTCCATTCCATTGTCCGCTCCGCCACTCTGGACATGATCTCAAAAACATTACTCACAACGTTCACAATGTACACTACTGTCCTTGAGGGAGAAAGTACTATCATCAAAAGTCGGGAAGAGGTAACATCTTCACTTTCGTATTCACTCCCTTCATTTTAACTGCATACAATTTTTTTTGCATTCAGATAATCTCAAATGTCGTTACGGAGAAATTCCAACCGAGCATGGAACCGAGCCCAAATCTAAAAGCGGAATTGATGACTACAATTTCCCCTGACATCCTCCAAGATTTCTCTTCCTATCTGACCAGTACCTTGGCCACGACCTACACATATTTCAATACATTCACAGAGTCATCTTTGCCGGTCATTCTCACAAGTACGGAGACGGTGTCCAACGTCGTGACCCTTCCAGCCTTCCTTGACCCTACGCAAGATGCGTACGAGGTCCTCTCTCCGTCATTTGAAATCTTGTACCCGACCTCATCCCGTGTATTTGAAACAGAGACCTACCATACAACGTATACTTTTTCAAAAACAATTTTGAACTTGGACACATAATCAAACTTCTGTACTAACAACAAAAGAAACGCTCACTCAAGTCGTGGTCACGGAAGCGGACGTTCCGGCTGGAATTTCAAATTATCCCGCCCAGCTTCTTACACCTTCACCGCCGCCTCCATCCGCGTCGGCTACACTGGTCACAACCAGTACGTTTTACACGACCTATTTGGACGGCTCGGATTTAGTAACAAAGAGCGAAATTGTGGTAAATTCAAATGTCGTGCCCTTCGAGGAAGGATACCCCTCAAATGTCCCCGGTATTTGAATATCCAACGAGGGAAATTCAAAAATTCACATTATCAAGTCAAGCAAAGGTTCTGGACTCTGTGTCAATCCTGGCTACAAATACGTACTACACGACATACACACATTTCACGACGGTCCTTGGGGAAGGGACGGAAACGGAGGTCAAGTCCAGAACTCAGGTTGTTTCAGATATTGTAACAGAGGTCATTCCAGCATCGATTGACCTGGAGGAAATGGCTGCTCTTCAAAGTTCTTACATGTCCATGGCGGATTTCCCAACTCGGACGATCGAAGGGACACGCGTCCATGACAGTGATCAAATCACCAAGTACCCATATTGGCCAAAAGATGAAATTGAAGGGATCATGGATCCTGAATTTGAAAAACCACCTACAGCCATTGAGGAAATGAAGGAAGAAATCCATCACATTGTGAATGTCCTCGCGGACACCTTGACCAAAACCGGGGCAATGGATCACTTGGGAATTTCTCCGACGACCCACCGACCCCTGTACTCAACAATGGATGACGGGGGCACGGAGGAGCTGGAATTTGAAGAAGTCACACTACGGACGCCCTTTGACCCTGACGATGAGAATGAAGGCACGAGTCCATTGTACCTGTCCACGGACGAAGGGATCGTATTTGACACGGACACAGAAAAACCAAGTATCACGCATGTCCGCACTCCGCCCTTGAAATCTTCCGCCATTTCACTCAGCAACTCTGTGGCCGTCGGTGAAGGCGGCGAGGATTTTGAATTGAATTCAAAAACCGAAACAGAATTACATCAAAGAACAGAAGAGTTAAATTCAAATGCAGTCGTATCCACAGTTGGGATTTTCCCAGACCTACCCACCCGGGTTCGGAATCCCATCCAATCGCATTCACAATCCAACCAAGAGCAGAAATACCCGACTGGCCAGAATAAATATCCGGGTCAAATTGCTCACTTGGAAGGGGAATCCGCAATTTATGGTGGGTTGGGACTTGGGGATATTTCCAGCCTCGTGGATGTCTACTTTAATAATGTGTATGTTAAGAATAAATTAACTTCTGTGCCGGTATTGAGTGGGAGCGGGGTTTTCAAAAGAAAGGATTCCACGGAGTCTACAATGACAAAGGAAACGGCGTCCGTTGCGGTTGCTAGCATACAACCCACGGCTGCTTCCTCATTGTCACGTTTTAATGGAGTGGACCCAACCCAGGAAATATTTGACCTACTGTCGGAATTGACAAATGAAGACGTCATCCCACCTCCTGATTACTACGACGAACTCAAGGTAAGAGTTAGGTCCATAAAACTTTATTTAAGTGTCACTGTTTTTCTTTTTGAGTACCAATACCAATCCAATCCTTGAGCATGGCATGTTCATACCGGAGACAAAAATCTATGTCTGTTTGTGTCGCGGTGAGGGTGCCGTGGCATGACCCATTGTATGAATCCGAAAAAACCTGTAAATATTTCCCCACAAAATAGAATTTTATAAAAGCAGATGTTGGCGTTAAATTAACGTGGTACATATTTCACATATTTTTGCATGGTATGATACACGTTTTTACAATCAGTTAAGCAAATGCCGAAGGTTATCTATTTTTCAACCAGTTTTTCAGATGACTGAATTCAGTAAAATTGCAGGAGGTGTGCATTTTTTACCTCCTGAAATTCAG
>JAAXYW010002999.1:0-13087 GCA_036851895.1 Orthonychiurus folsomi | reverse complement strand
AAGGAAGGATGGATTTCATTTCAATAACCGTGCCAAGCCCAGCTGACTTGCCGTGCCGTACTTATTAGCGCTAGATGCATAGCGTCGCGTGGTACAGAGTTTCTTTATATGGCCATGAATCCCCAGCCATCATTCAGCACTGCACAGCGGAGAAAGCATAACGATTTCCGCCGCTGCCAAATCCTATGACATAATTGCACGACACAAAAATGCCATTCCAACGGAAATAATCGGATAAGTGAGCCAAGTTATTTTAGATTATTGGAATTGTATTACTCAGAAAAGGCATACCACCAGTATGAATCCACAAATTGATCAGACTTGGAATATAAGTCGTTGTACTGCCTTGCCATGGGAGATGGGATTTTTTTTAGATTTTGACAATGGAGAATAATTGTGGACTTCTAGGAACTTCAAAGGCAGATATTGTCATTCTGGAATGCACTATTTAATTGAGACAGGATAGGAATATCACCGGTAATTACTATTACGCTTCTTTTGACTGGTTTAATTCTTTTGCAATGCTTAAAGTCGAAAATAATATTTCTAATTTTACATTTTAAGAACTAAATTCATTAGCTGTTTTCACTTTTCTCACGACGGCAGCCATCAACTGTTGTTTTAAGCCACGATATAATTCCATATTCATATTAGTTGAATCAACTCATTGACTTAAGTTTGATATATCCTTTGTTTTACCGTTAGAACTGGACCAGAAGCAACCTACAGTTAAATACAAGAAAACCGACTGACGACTGGTACAGACGATTTGGTTTACTACTAGAATCCAATCCGAAGTATCATCAGGGTTGAACTTTGAAAATCCTCTCATGGAGAATGGGACTCCACTCAACAAGGAAACGACTCTTTTGGGTGACAAATGAGCCAATCTGGGGAAGACACTTTAGTAGACAAATTCTCTGCCAAAGTGAAATGGGTCGATTCCTGAAGCATACGCCAGAACCAATCCAACCCCCTTTACATGTCCTCAAATCAAGCATCACTTCAACTCCCCATACAAGCACACATTGACACGAACGCTTTCCCGTTTACTCCATAAATCTAATGTGTAAATTCCATTACTCGACCCACCACCCAATCCACTCGATGAAATTTAGAAGTCTTTATCCAATTAAATTGTGAATTTATGAGTCCAAATTTTCAATGTTACATAGCTATAGATGCTGCAATAATTACCTCTGACTTTTAAATTTTTCCAGCGGAATTCTTACTCATAAAATTTTAATACACGCATATTAAATCCTTTGGTCACTTTTCCATAGTAAACATGTTAAAAACCAATATCCGAATCCATTTTAGAAATAAATTCAATGTCAAAACATGTGGAAAATCCCAATAACTTGCGACACACATGGATTTTGATTGGCGATGACGACCAGCGGATCCAATCCCAAAATTATACGCATGTAAACGCGAAACACGCGATTCATCTCTTCAAATACTCAAACCCAACCTACCCGCCCTTAATTCATTTTCCTTTTGTTTTTGTCATGTCCATTTGTTTTCCCCACGCACATTACTTCACGTGCCCACATTAGAATGACACTATTTCCATGTAGTAATTCTACAAGGACCAAATTGGGTCAAATAAAATGGAGGAAAATGACGATGACAATTTCGTGGATCACCACGCCGTCGGGCCGTCCTGTGCTATAATCACAACAAGATAGGACCAAAATACAAGTGGCTGAGTAAATTGCTCAACGTGGGGGGAAATACACACTCAAAATAGGATAATAATAGTCGTTGACGGGTGGAAGTCGTTTCCAACATCTTTTGTTAGTTCACCTTTTTAATGTGGAGGATATCTTCCTTTCCTTTCCTTTGGACAAGGAAACCATTTCAAATCCCCACATTAACTAGTGAGGATCCCCAGTGGAGGAGGAGACATAAATCTTAGTCTTATGTCCAATGGTCTGTTAAAGGGAATCCTTTCTCCGGTTTAAGTCTCCATTTTTATTTCCACTGACGGACTACTCTTTTCTCTTGGGAGCATTTCCCACAGTTTTTAATACTTTTCTCCTTAATGTAACAAGGGGTGTGCGTGCGGGGGTTTCACCTTAAGTGCCATACGGTCTGGGTATACAGCCCGTTAAGATTACTACCACTAACGCTTTTATTGCGTTACAGTTTTAATGGGCTTCAATCGGAAAGAAAGACTCACACCATAAAAATGGTGAAAAAGATAATAATTTCTCTGTAAAGCACTTCGCGGCCAATTTGGACCATGTGCTTACCACCGAAAGGTTGAAAAAATATATAATTTTAAGTCTGAATGTGAATGCACAATATTATATTTAGAATTAAAGGCAAATTAAATGTTATTTACAAAAACTACCCAAAATTCGACGAAAACCATATGCCCTGCCTGCCATGTAATAAACACCCAATAAAATTCAAATGTGTTTGAGCACATGCAATCTCACTCTGCTGTTGATTTGCCAAGTTTACGCCAGTACGCTGCCGAGGGTGGCCAGTTTTCCAGAGAAACACAATTTGTGGACAAACTATGGAAATTCTTCCCGGAAGTTCTTGCCAGAACTTACATACAACTCGGACCACAAATAACTCAAAGGAAATGTACCAAACGCCATCCAAATGCAAATTCTAAGCAACAAAGTTTTGCTCCCTGCAGATGAAATGCGTATAAAATAGTAAGCAAGGATACAATTTAAGGGAACAAGGTCTGAAGTGAAACCCAAATTAATTCTGTGGCTAATGAGGAGGGGATGCCGCCGCTTTGGCTGCGTGTGTCAAAACTTTCAACTTTAAATTAGTTCGTAATCTTGGAAAGTCTGAGTTAAACATCTGACATGTTCATGTTGTAAGCCCACAATATTTCAAAATTGACAATTGCTACTTCGTAAGCACAACGAGTTGTGAGCAGAATCTACGCACATTTTAATTAATCAAATTCACATTAAAGACTTACATCAATGTCGAAGAGGGGCAAAAGATGAAGTAAACCCGTTTTCCATATATCCATCTTGGGAAATATTTCATCGATCAGGAAATCAGTAATAATTCACTCATTTCCATCCCACCCAGGCACAAATGTACTTCTAATTAATTTGTAGGTAGCTGGAATTTCATGGATCTCCATGTTATAAAGAAAACAGCAAAAAAAACTGCAAATACTGTTCGGCAGCAACCCAATTCCAATTAACTTCAAATTAGCCACTCAATTTAAAACAAGGTCAAAACACCACATGATTTAAACAAAGATGCATGCCACATGCACACACGGCTATAAAATCCAATCCAAAATACAACAAATCAAATATGGCCATACCATATGTCACCACTAGCAAACTCCAGCCAATAAGTGTCACGGAAAAGAAATATGATTTGACACTCGCCCGTATTAAAAAATGAACTGAATTAAACTGTCAACCTGAATCTTTGTTCCTGGTGGTGACACAACAAGGAAAATTTGCATCGCCGAGCGTAGAAAATCCTCCCTCACCGCATCCGGGCTAATTTTGCAAGTTGTGGAAGGCATTGCAAAATCCGATTGTATGTAAAACACTGAATGGAGGCTCACGGTTAAAATATTAAAATTTAATAATAATTCCTGTTTCCAAACACACTTGACACAATACAATCCTTATATCACAAGATTGTCGGATTATGAACCTCAATTTCAAAACCTTGACTCAACTCCACTGAAGTACGTACGTCCCATTCAAAGTTTTACGTTTACATTCTATAAAATCCGGCCACATCCCACGTGTTCACAAAAATTTGGGCCAACGGCACAAGCTTCGTCGAGTCTTACGATTTCCTAAAGTGAATTCCCTCTTTCCACTAATGAGGCTAATAAGACATCATCAGGACCCGCCAAAGGGAATGGGAATTAAAAGTTTTCTCCTATCATCACGTGTAGTGTGTAGTCCGCCTGACTCCGAGAACTGCACATTACATATTTTTCCTCTAGTAAAGGAAAAACCAAACCAAACCGAAGGAAGTCAAAGTCCCACTGACTAATGAGTCAACTTGCCGGCACCTATCAACTGCACTTCCCTTTCCTGCTTTCTCAGGCAGGATGGATGGATATTCTGACGCACAGTTTAATTCAATAAAAAAAATTTCAAACACATAACACGTTACGTGGAATGAAATGACGAAGAAGCTTTTGGCCTTCAATCTTCTAATCTTTTCAATGTCAAATCGGTGTGTGGATTTCAATTTCCAACATTTGAGTCGGTAATTATTTTAAACGTTTTGGAAACTATATTTTCAAAAAAAACAGATGGACATTTGATAAAATTTTCACAATTACAAAGAAAATACACGAATGAGAGGAGCGGGCAAGAATCCGTTGACACCGAAGAGAAGAATGCAAGGAACGTGTGATCCGTGTGTCGGATAAAGTCTGACTGGCCAAGGAAATGAATCGATTTGGGGAAGGAAAGTGTGGGACGGTGCGGGGTTCGGAGTTTTAGAGATGAGGATTTATACACAGGGAAGCACCCTTCATGCATGCTTACCATGGAAAGAGTTTTCACACTTTCCTTTCTCCACCAAATGAAGACATGAGAAATGCAATAACAGTAAATCGCTCATAAATGCGAGGGGGGCTAACGCTAAAGGCGTACGTACAGCACAGTACATGAGGTGCTTTAAATCTTTTTGCATGCCATGGCGTGTCATGCCTCATCATGTAAATGTACAGCCCTTTACTTAAATGAGTCCAAGATTGAAACCAATTATTTAAATGGATCCGCGTGAGGCTAATTTTCTAATTCCGCGAAACTCAAATTTGATTTTAATTCAATTACGTTGCAATTACAGTACAAGTACAAGGATAGGCGGGGAGATTGCCAATTCTCAAGAAACTAGCTTTTTTTCAATTAATGAGCTTCCTAGTTCCTACGCATGCAAAATGCGATTTCCTTGCTAAAAAGAAGTAAATTTCGCATAAAATTCAATATCCTCCCTTTTTAAAACTCTGACGTCACAACGCAATGCAACACAATGTAAACCGTACAGGAAATCCCATTAGTAGAATTGACACTTTCTTTCCTTGTGTCAATTTTTGAGAGGCAGTTCAGCCCTTTGCTTAAATGAGTCCAAGACTGAAACCAATTATTTAAATGGATCCGCGTGAGGCTAATTTTCTAATTCCGCGAAACTCAAATTTGATTTTAATTCAATTACGTTGCAATTACAGTACAAGAACAAGGATAGGCGGGGAGATTGCCAATTCTCAAGAAACTAGCATTTCTTTCAATTAATGAGCTTCCTACGCATGCAAAATGCGATTTTCTTGATAAAAAGATGTAAATTTCGCATAAAATTCAATATCCTCCCTTTTTAAAACCCCTGACGTCACAACGCAATGCAACACAATGTAAACCGTACAGGGAATCCCATTAGTAGAATTGACACTTTCTTTCCTTGTGTCAATTTTTGAGAGGCAGTGGGGGATTTTCTGAGTGGAGGAATTCAAGCACAGGATTTTGTACGAGAGAGAGAAGAAAGTGAACACTTCATCATGCCATCATCTACGTGTCATTTTAGGGATTCGTCAAAATGTGCATACAATGCATTAGAACAGGGGATCCCGGTGTAGAGCACCCGCACGTCGCATAGCACAAACAAGCACAATTTTCTCTAATGATGAGATGAGCATAGCTTATCCCGGTAATGTATGACATGAAGGGCGTCCGGAATCACTTGGCTCCTTAATTGAACTTTCACACGGAAATAACGTGCTTGGCATATGCTTCAAACATTAAGAGGACCGAGAGACAGCCAAGGTTGTTCAGAATTTTAGCTAGGAAAAAGGTGCTTAACCTGTGTATTAGTCCATTACAAATGGCATAGACGAGGGGATGCACAACAGCTTAATTATGCTACTTTAATTTCTCGGTGTAAATAGTCACGTTTTTTTATTGTTCCCTGCGCTGAGGATAAGAAAAGTGTAAGTAATTCTAATAGAAAACGAACTAATACTTTGCCGAGTAAAATTTACCCTGTAAATTTGATAAGGCGCAACTCGTTCAGGCAAATGTATTTAGTAGGTGGGTGTGTGTGGAGTGGGCATGCCACCATGCGGGTAAAGTCGTATGCCATTCATCTCAAATCAGTAACTTATAATTGCAATTATCAGGTTCTGATTTTACAATTTATTTTACTGGATTTGAACCCAAGATATTGTGAAATAAATTTTTCACTCACTAAAACCACTTTTACATTAACTATGAAACTAAACAATCAAATGAAATAAATTGAATCTAAAAGTAGCTGCATGCTGCGTGCGCCATTACTGAGCTATCCTGACCTATCATTATTATTTACTACTGCTATGCCACACAGTGGCTAAGAATATTACGCGATATGCATGCCCTGGCCATGCTACAAGTTCACAATACAACCACACCACTACCCGTCAATGTATGGCAATGGGTGATAGGAAGGCAGGTTGCACATTAATGTACACTACCTTAAAAGTGCAAGTAATTTACAGGCATACAGATACAGATACAAAAGTAAACTAGGTTGCTCGTCAGACGGTCTGACTCACTCGCTATGGTTGCGTCTGTAACACACTATAAAAATTCAACAAACAGCTAAACAAACATTCTTATCACTTGACATGGCATGAATGCAATGCGTCAGTACCAACGGTTCTCCACCATCTCCTGTTGATTTCTCGACTATCAGACTCAGTCGTGATTTGGGTTTTTGTTGGTGTTAGTTGCAAATTAGCATTTAGATACGTACTAGTACCTAGTACTACTTGTAATTACACAATATACTTTTTAAATGATTTCAAAGTAAACAAGCCCTTTACTACTCCCATACACAAAAGTGTCAACTGGAGGAATTAAAATCTAATTACACTACACTCCTGTCATAATCCCTTCCCCTATTACCACCCAAGATGAACAGGGGGTCGGTCAGCCTTAACTAGTTTAGGCTGACCGACCTTTAGTTTTAGCTGTTAAAATGAGCCCCATGCACTTGCAAAGAAAATGAGCCCCCATTAGCGCAACACGCTGGGTCGGCACCCACCGCCTGCGGATGGGATGGCATGCTATTCGTTTTCCAATGAGTCCTGCGTCATCTTATAGTATGTAGGACAGCTAATCTCTGGTTAGGAGGGGGCTGACCCTATCAATTTATGTATCTGCTAATGCAAAGTGTGTGAAGTCGGAAAACAAAGGGGTAAGAACGTCCCAGAACTTTCTGGACGACAAGAACGTCCCAGAACGTTCTGGACGGACTTGAAGCCAGGTATAAAAGGAATGGAAGGTGTCGTTGCCGGACCATTTTACACTCATCCACTCAATTAAACACAACAAATCCGAACCAAGAAGAATTGCTATTTCACACAAAAAAGTGCTGCAAAACTCATTTGGATTTCAAAATGGAAAATGCAATGGAACGTGTTTGCCTGCTCATCGACGTGGATTGCTTTGATGTTCAAGTTTACAAAAAAATTAATCAAATCGAAGAGGATGGAGGACTTTTTGTGGTGGCCAATAAAAAAAACAGGTTAGATTTTTTCCCTGATTTTGTTTTATAATTAGCTGAATATAATTAATTATACAAAGAATTGACTGACTAGGATAGGATCTGACTTAATTTCCCGGGTTTCAACTTAAAAGCCTAGAAAATATTTTAAATTATTTTAAATTATAATTATTCAGACCTTTATTTTAATTTTGTGTAGATATCCTATAGTTGTAGTTGACAAGTTTGCAACAATTAATATTAACAATTAATTAAAGTTTGCAATTAAAATTATTTAACTTTTTGATTTGCAGAATAACCGCAGTGAGCTACGAAGCGAAAAGACTCGGCTTATCTCGAGATAAAGACCAGTCTGTCACACCCGAATTGTTGAACCGTTTCGGAGGAAAACTGAACGTATTGCGGATCCCTGAAAGAAAGGAAAACGGTAAACCGGATTTGACAGTCGCTCGCCAAGCAACCAACGCAATAATTTCAGTCATCAAGGGATTTTGCAATGAATTCAGCCCGGAAATCCGCCCAACATTTGAATACTCCAGTCGGGATGAGTTCTACTTGGATTGTACTGCACTGGCCCATTCAATTTGCTCTGATCCAGGCATAAAATTTGGACTTACGTCAAATAAAGGAGAAAATCCATTGATTTGGATGAAACACAATCTCTGGAATAAAATCATCGTGGAAACTGAACGTCACGGCGAAACCTGGGAGCCAATTGGATTTGAAAATCGGGGCTTGCAAATTGGTGTGTTTGTTGCATCTGAACTGATAGGAAGACTTCTGGATCAAACCGGATTCCAAGTCAGTATTGGCGTGGGGCCAAACAAATTAATATCCAAAATCGCTTGTGGCCACAATAAGCCAGCAGCTGTCACCGCTGTACCCATGTCTGGGCTACCATTATTTTCAAAGAAGGTTAAAATTGAGGACATTCCAAGACTTGGTGGAAAAATGGGAGAATCCATCATGCAAAGCTTGAATATGAATGTGAAAACTACTGACGGGATTCTAACACAACAGCCCCAATTTATGGCGGATTTGCTACATTTCAGTGTGGAAGATTTAGCAACCGTTCCTAAATCCACGTCTACCCGCACTCCTTTAGGCATGAAACAAGCCCAAGAATTCTACAATTTAGTAAGAGGAAAGTGCGATAAGCTAATTATTCCAAAAGATGGCCCCGACAGTATCAGCGTATCAAATAATTTTTACGGAAAAGGTAAGCATTCCTAATAAATAAATTAATGTTATCGACTTCTCCAGATTAATTAAAATCTGGATATTTACAGATCAAGTGTTTACCCTGCAAAAATTAAAAAATCAAATCCATTCCTTAGCCCAAGAAATGTTGGATCGTGTTGAAGAAGAGAAGGTTATCAGACTTCGTAGACCAGTTTCAATCAAATGCAGCATTAAATCCGTTGGACCTCAAAACCAATCCAAAAGTTTGGAATATTCAGACACTGGGGAAAGAAACGCAACAGAAATCACCACTGCGTTGTTGGAAAAATTTGGGGTCAAGGAAGAGACTTGGACCGATAGGCGCATTTCTAATCTGGAAATGGAAGGAAAATCCTTTCGACCAATTGGGGCTTAAAATGCTGAAATATGATGAATCCATACCATATCATCGCTATGATTGTTTACAAATCTAGAACAAACTACTTTTTTCAAGTTTAAATTAATTTATTTTAAATGTTGTCCAACTTTACCTTAGTTATTTATCTAATCGAGAGTTTATATTTTGTACAACAAACTTTATATCACTTGAATATATCAATTATCCTTTCGTACACCCGACCCGTACCAAGGTTATCATGAATCTACAATTAAATGCGTATATAAAATTTGTACACTGTACAAATTGTTTCTGGTTCGTATGAGTTGTTAAATTAAAATTGTGTATGTATGTATGTTAAAGGGAGTGGTCGGAACTTCTATTTAGAAGCCCGCCCAAGCTGACAAGGCCTTAAGGCCCATTGCAGACTCTCCCGGAACATAAATTAAAATTACACCGTGGGCAATTCCAATTCTTCGTTCACAACACACTAATTGAATTCAAGGCTGAAAAACTGGAAGCTAAGTTTCCCAAATGTGGTTCCCGATTCCTCAAGCATTTTCAAATTAGGAGACTCAGGTCTGTGGAATAATCTAAATCTCAAATTACGAAGAAGCTGTGCGCCTTAAGACATATTCCAATTCCATCAGAAACGCACTGCAAATTAAGAGGAACATAGCGACGCGACGGTAAAACAAAGGCAAGAGCATGTATTTCAAAAGGATAGGATAAGAATCCTCAATAAATGCTCCACGTCACGTCAAGGTGTAGTTTTTTCATGCTTGAATTCCAATTCAATAGACTCCCTTTAATTTCCCCTCAACACTTCGAACTCGAAGTAATTGGCATTGGCACTCATTAATTAAAATTTACAAAGGGAAGCCATACCACCGACCCGATCCCAAACCTCAGGGATCCAATTCCTCAGAAATTCCGCTCGTGGAGGCAAAAGAGTTTAGTAGGTGGGTGGATGCTACCATGCGGGTAAAACATTATGCCTTGCGTCTCCGAAAAAGTAAATAGAAATAGGGAAGGAAAGTTGCACTAGTTTCCAATTAAGGGAGCCTCCAGCATATGACGACGCGACGGGACGGTATTAGACAAAGAAATTAACGAACCTCCTTCTTTTCCCGGTAGTACGCCTTCCGGCGCTTCAATTTTGTAGATCTTTTCCCTGACGTTGAATTTCCACCACTTCCAGAACCACCGCCGCCTTCCGTCCTAAATGAATAAAAAAAAATTTTTTTTTGCATTAGTGTCCCTTGTAATGCTAATGATGGTCGTGTGAGAATCCACACTTTCGCATTCATCTTATTATTAAAATTAGATTAGTCCAGGTGCAGGCAGGATTGCTTCACATGCAAATATCTGCTGTAGTGTGAAGCAAGTCTCAGCCTTAGCCCAGTATTCCATTGCATTCCATTCCACTGCAAAAACAAACCCGTCATCTTGTAATTTAAACGTAATCAAGCTCTCCCCTTTAGATTTCCACTCTGCCCATTATGTAGACCTTGTCTGATGCAATTCAAATTCATATATTTCTTTGAGTTTAATGCAAAATTAATGAATTGTGATCGGAAAAACATCCATCCAGTTTGTTGATCAACTCCAAATAAGGCACTCCTCAGAAATTGTATAACGTAACGTCGGTCCATTAGTTACAAATTTTAATTCATTGCAAAATACCAATACAGTTTGCTAAATTGTGTCTTTCTGAAACGGCTCGTATGTAAATTGAAAATTAGTAAGATCCGAATTAATTCTAATAAAATTTCGTAACTTTCTAGTTTAGGAAGTTTTAGTTTTCTTTGAAAAAATAAACCACACTATATCGTGTAAAATAAAATAATATTACGTTAAACGTTATTCAATCTGTAGTAAAATTTTGGCATCGACCACGACCACCCCATCGCATCCTGCAAAATTTCTTCTCGGAAGTAGAGAGAGCAGATTTGGTGGAAAAGTTCACTCGCCGAGAAATTGCGACTTTGAAACTCAAAAGTTGAGCGGATTTCACCACATCGTATTTTCCAATATCACGGCCGCATGGCTCACATAGTTATATTTCCATTGATTTTGATGGATTTGAAAAAACTGCGAAGTACGCCAAACCAACCAAACCCATATGCCTGGATTCGCAAATCAAATCAAGCAAACTTTTAAATCTGTATTTCCACTTTCTTGCAATTTTGACTGCGGAGCGGATCCGCCAGACAGGGGACTGGTGACTGACATGGAGTGCNAACCAAACCCATATGCCTGGATTCGCAAATCAAATCAAGCAAACTTTTAAATCTGTATTTCCACTTTCTTGCAATTTTGACTGCGGAGCGGATCCGCCAGACAGGAAACTGGTGACTGACATGGAGTGCGTGACTCTGAAAAGTTGTATGGGCCAACGGGCGTCTGAAACTGAAAGAATTTGCATTTAAAGGAGAATTTTGTCACGGAGAACTGGATCCATCCTCCACTTTAGAGGCAGGACTTTACAGAAGTACCCGCAATTTAACAGGTAAATGAATTAAAGCCATCAGATGGGCTTGCGAGTCAAAAAATATTTAAACGCCGTCAAAATAATTTAGAAATAGTTTAAATTACTATTCAAATACAAAGTTCAAGTTCGATTTTACAGTAATGTTATTATCCTATTAAATCATTTCTTGCAGACATCTTACTCCCAAGCCTTCTGCACTGCAGAATTAATTCCCATTTCTGCAAAAACCCACCTAATTGTCACTCAAAATTCGGATCGAAGTTGCTTCCTCACCTTCCGTACATTACATTTCCAAACAATACTACCTCAAATACTTTACCATTTGCGTCACACTCGCATCACGTCATACAAATTTTCCCTACACGTACACGCACCACATTCTGACATCTTCAAAAACATTCAATTCAATTCATCCTCCCTTTCCTAAAAACCTCTGAAAATAGCAAGTGAAGAGAAAACAGGCATAGAAAATCCATCCACCTGCGTGGCGTCTCCAGCCCTATTCAAAAGCCCATTGGAAAATTGGTATTGACGAATTCCGCCTTCACTTTAGAAAAAGGCACGTCATACTTTGGGAGTATTCCTTTCATTCATTGAATATTCAATCCCTTTGACTAAGAAAAAAACGAAGGGTCGAGTGGAGTGACATGAGGATGACGTGACGTGAGACGTCGTGTTGTGTCGTGTCTTCAAATAAAAATGACATGATGGCAACTTACACTATATATTCGCACTCGCACTTTCTTTGGCCCCACGTCCACAACTGCGGTCACATTCAATTCTTTCTTTGTAAAGTTAAAAGGAGGATTCCATATGGAGAAAATAAGTACCAGAGTAGAGGAAGAAATGGAAAATCCATCCAAGTACGTACGTAGAATGTATGCCCGAGCCCATATGCCCACAGCACATGCAGGGACATTTTATATTGGAAAAAATATATTCGACGGACAATGGATGGGTCGGGTCGGGTCCTTAGAGGGAAAAGGAAAAGAACGTTCTGGTCACGAAAGGAATTGAATCCCGGGTTGTCAATGCCAGATCACAGCACTGTGCTTCTGACCTAAGACGCTGTGGTCAGACAGAATAGGAAAGAATGGATACTTGACTGGGGAGTTGGAGCGTGAAACTATTACATTATGTCAAAGTTGAATGATAAAATCGGGATGGGATTTGAAATGAAATTTGATTTATGCAGTATTAGTACTCAAGCCAATAACGAGAATAAAGCTAACTTCAAAATCTTATTCAAATCTTAAAAAAGTTAAACTTTAAATGACTTTGATTTCAACAAATTGTCTCAAATATTGAAAGAAATTTCAATTCACAGAAATTCACTCGATTCTTCCAAATGTAAGATATGTTGAAGTTAAACCTCGAAATCCTAGGTTAGTTTTGGTCTATTCTTAATGTCATGTTAATCATAACATAATTTTTACACAAGGAACGGATGACGACCGATTTTTACTGATATGGTAAGAGGGGCTATTTTGCCCCGGTGGCCTAAGACGCCCCACTTGGAAAAAAATTCATTG
>JAAXYW010002998.1:0-13091 GCA_036851895.1 Orthonychiurus folsomi | reverse complement strand
AAAAGGAAGGCTAAAAGAATCCTTTGTGGTTGCGTGAGCCCACATCTGTATTTATTTGTTTTTTATTGCAATATTTCCGATTATTTGCGATTATTTGGGATTCCGGAAACCTGTAAAAAAGTGGGGTGCGATTTTGTCCTGAAGTGGCTATTATTTGCGATTATTTGGGATTCCGGAAACCTGTAAAAAAGTGGGGTGCGATTTTGTCCTGAAGTGGCTCTCTTACTACTTTTGGGATTCAAAATACGCTACGAGTGCTCCCGTCATAAGTTTTGCAAGGAGCCGTGATTAAAAACATGAACTTAACTCAACTGCTAGAAACTTGTGAACAATTAAAAAATGGTGCTCCCTTGATCGTGCCTCTATGTCCGCATGACATTTCCATTCGTCCTACCAGCGTATAAATTAAGCACAACTAAATGTAATCAATACTGTCCTTAACTGGCTGATACATGCATGGGAAAGCGGCGCACCTGTGTTATATATAGTTGAGATTTAATTGCAAGATGTGATTTTTTGTATTGTTCTTTTTTTATCCCACAGCAAGCTATTAATTGACAAAAATGTATAAGTAAATATCTAAAGAATATTTAAAGCAGCCATAATTTTGCCTACATGCTGAGCTATATTTCTGGCCATATTCTGCATGGCAAACTAAAAGCCGGCATATGTCGTCTTATTTGCCACACTTGTGGTGCAGGGTTTTAAGCTCTACCCCTTCTTCGTTTAGTTGGATCCGCGAAAGCGATTTAATCCAAATAATTGTCCCCAGAGACGATTAATGATTATCTATTAAATTCGGTTTATTCGCACGTAAACATAAAAATGACGATTATAATCGATAATCAAAATAATCGATTTACCAATGAATGAAATCCCCTATTATGTAAAATTGATTTGACTTGTGCTCAACACATACGGTTGAAATCCAGAAAATTAATAACACCAATTAATGTTTTGGTATGCAGAATATTTGTCTTCAAAATGGTTTTTTTCTGTTTTATAATGTAATATCAAGTTGCAAGACAATTTTTTGAAAAATAAATCTTACAAGGTAACATTGTTTAGTGCTGCTTAACCCTAGAGTTCTCACTATACTAGTTACTTGCCTCCACTAACCAAAATACGTATCCGAAAACCGTTTTTTGTCTAATGCACCCTAGTACGTGTGAGAGGTCACGAAACGTCGCGCCGATTTCATGAGAAGAGAGAAATCCCGGCTGCTTAACATGGAAAAATTGATGTTGCACAGGTCCCAGCACCTGTGCTCTCATGAAATCGGCGAGACCTTTCGTGACCTCTCACACGTACTAGGATGCATTAGACAAAAAACGGCTTTTGGATATCTTATTTTGGTTACTGGAGGCAAGTAACTAGTATAGTGAGAACTCTAGGTTTAAGCAGCACTAAACAATGTTACCTTGTTAGACGCGACGTTCGAAAAAATATTGCGAGATAATTAATGCACCAGAGCAGCGGTGAAGTTCAATTCCTGGGTATTGAATGAAATAAAATATTTTTCTAATTCATTCTATGCCAAAATAACAATGGCGTGTGCTGGAACAATTTCTATATTTAAGTTTCGCATTTCGTTAGCTCCATGCTGGAATAGCTTACTAAACATTCAAATTACATAAACAAAGAAACCTGCCGCACGCATCCATCTTGTCTATTGCTGCGCTAACAATTTTAGATTTCTAATCCATTCATTTGCACTGCGCTGCGCTGGAGTCACAAAGAGGGCATGGATGGATTGGGCTTAATTTTACGGCCATTTCAGTTTCTGCTCCTGTTTTCCCGTCTACACATTACACATACACAGCGTGAAATTTCCAATTATGACAAATGCCATGTACTCAAACACTATTTATCATTTGCATGTTTTTGAAGCAAAGGAATTCAGTTACAAGGCAAGGGTATGGCGCACGGCAGGACGGCGACAAAATTAATGCAGTGTTTATGAGTTTGTATGAACTCATATTTTTATGGATTGGCTGATCAAAAGGTTTTGTGACTCACAAAATGATGCAATAGCCAATGGGTTCATGCGCAGGAGTTATTTTGTTATTTTGACCGGACCACTGGAGGTCACGAGGCGACCGGCGACCGGGTGGCATATTCTGGTTATATATTTTAATTTTAACCAAAATGCGTAAACCTGTTTGAAAAAAATGATGTTGTGATGAACAAGGGTTACAATGCACGTACAAGAAATGTGTCGAAGTTTTAAACAATACAGGTTAATCACCTTATGACCCAATTACCTGCTTTTTTATTTTCGACGTTTACATTCATAGAATGTTGTTCGGAACAAATCAATTAACACTATGCAAGCATGAACCAATTCCACGTACTCCTTCTGCACTGTGTTTGTTTTTGTCAACTATTCATTCCAAGACTTGAGTGTGAGGCCGGTAAACCTGTTGTTCCCAAGGCAAACTCATGTTGTTGACCCCTCGGGTATAAGCCAGGTGTCAACATTCATTTGCTCATAGTTTGATTGGTCAGCCTTAGAAATGGACATTCGCTTCGTATTTCTGCTCTCCGGTGCTGTCTTCCTATTCCTGGTACTTCCAGCTGATGCTGAAGTAAATTATGCTGTTAGGAATGGGTAAGCAAAGCCACCACACCCTCAACTTAACCCTTTGACCCTTGACCTCTGGAAAGCAAATCATTGCTAATATAATGTGTTAATTGCTTTCAGTGAAGTTGATCCGGGACTCCCAGCGGTTCAGATGAGGAGGGAATCAAATGCAACTGGGGCAGGGACAAACGGGACAACAGCAAAACCAGATAAAAAAGCCAGCAAAGGGTTTGTAAATATAAAAGCACCTACACCGAAACCTCCACCACCTGGATATTACCGAAGCAAATCCGGTGGTTATCAAAAACATTATGAATGGAGAAAATAAATGAAAATATGACCAACTATGTCACAACAAAGTCTATAGACCGTTTAAACTAAATCCACCTTGCAGAACACATATTATTGATATTGCATTGATTTGTGGTGAAACTTAAAATAAAGACATTTGATTTGATTGCTTAGTGTGTTTTATCTGTATTCATACTCCTTTTGACATATGACATGTAAATGTACATAACTTATAATATTCGAGAATTAACAAAAAAAGTAACCTCTAAAAATCTAGATTCTTGATCGTTCTATTATATGTTGATCCATAGGGAATTTGACCATAGGCAATGGGGTCATTGACAGCAGTCACAATTTTTCGAGTTTCTCATAATTTCATAACTTATTAAGCAATGACTTGACATACAGCAATTTTAAAAATTATCTTTGCTAGGGTCCATCTAACTGCAAAGAATTGCAAATAGTATTTGCTGCGACGAAGCGGGAATTCATTAAACTTCGACTTGTTCTAATGTGCTGATTTTCTGGAACAACAAGTATATTATGTACGGATCTCTGTACAGAAACTGCAAGTCGTGAGTTCAACAAATCATTTAATTTTTAAATACCCAAGCTTGTAATTTTATCCGTTGTATAGAACCACGAGTTTATTGCCATAATATGCAGCCGTGAATTGGAAAATGTGCAATTCGTCAAGTTTCATCCTGTGGATTTAACCGGCTAACTAATGGCAAACCACGATATTGATGACCAATTTCAAATACCATATGCTCAAATACCTTATATAAATTTTAGTGGCAGCCTTAGAATAGTTTGAATTGGGATATTCATAGTCATTCATAAAATAAAGAGAAGTGGTTCTTACTAAAATACTACATGCCTATTTTATATACACTGCATTGCTCTCTAGCTAGCTGGCAAAAATATGAGCAAATTATCATGTTGTTATAATGCGCGTTCAGCTGTATGCTTGGAAGCATTGAATCCAAGTGATTTGCAGGTCTACTATTTGTGCGAAATTTGGCAAGCCTTTTTTGTGAAGCGTTTTGAATTCATGTAACGCGATGATAAGTTATTAGGAAATAAGTCCCGATTCTTTTATGAAGCGCTGATAACTGTTTAAGCGCACATGCTAACGTTGATATATGTCTGTGTGATTTGGTGTAGGCTGGAGAAGAAAAATATGCCCTCTTGATTACAAACTTTGTATATAGTGGCCATTGCTTTGCACGGTCGACCAAGTGCAACGAAACAACATGTTTGCCTAATTTCAAGTAATGCGGTTTTTGACTATTAAATTATAAACGTTGAATTTCTTTGGACACGCGTGTCGCATTTTTGAAAATCTACGATTCCGTAACATTATGTAGTAAATTTGTTTGACTAACGCCTTGCTCCAAGAGTTTAGAATGCTTTAATTGAGGTCATCGATAACATAGCTTCCTATCACGCGGGAAAATCACGTTGACATATTTGTAAGTGTTAACTGCTCCAACCATGTAAACATTTGGACTGCTTGGAGATGTTCTTATTCGTCAACCTCATGCTGGAATTGCATATGGGTTATGCAAATTGCAAAAACAAAAGGGGCTACCGCGCCTGCCTTATCTTTTGCTGGGCAAGCGATCCTGCAAAAAAGGATTTGCAATCCCCTTCTACGCATTGGAGCCACGGATCAAATGTACAGGGTTTTTGTCGGTCTCATTTTTGGCTCGCGTTTTGCCGTCTAGACACACCATGAAGTTTACCATTATAATAAACACCACGTACTCACACAATCTTCATCCTTTGTGTGTTTTTGAAATATAGGATCCCAATTACAAAGGGCATATTGCACGGCAGGACGGAGGCTAAAACAACGCAGCGTTTATAAATTTCTGGAGCTCCAATTTTTATAGTATATCTGGCTGAGAAGTGTTGTGACACAAAGAATGATGCAATGGAGATATAGACAGCACGGCAGTCATATTCTTTCTCTTTTTATATTCTTCTACATTATATGAGAAAATTACTTGACAACTTAACAGCAACTTCTCATAGTCAATTCTGACCGCATCTGCTTGCATCCGTCTAAATCAACAGGTTTGCGAGTATTTTCTTTGAACAATCCTAACGCGTATGTGCTTGGCATTTGATGTATTTCCAAGATGTAATGCTAAGTCACTCACGAGGAAAGTACCGGTGCGGTAACCCTTGGATTTGGCTGAAACTTTGTCCACGTGTTACCCTTGTGTAGAAACTATGTTTTGCAAAGTGTCCAATCCCAACGCTCAAATTTCAAATTTAGCCGAATTTTTGAAATCTGGCTCGAAATATTTTACATGCAGGGACCTGTAAAATCAAAATTTTTGTGGGTTAAACGCCGTCCTGTTCTTTCAGTTTTGCAGTTCCGGCAGAATGCATAGAATGGCATGTCGTGCGGCGCCGATTCGCTTGGCCGGCCTCGGCCTGCATGCAAGTCTATGTATTTCGTCCAAATTGCAAAACTGAAAAAACAGGACGGCGTTTAACCCACAAAAATCTCGATTTTACAGGTCCCTGTATGTAAAATATTTCAAGTCAAATTCCAAAAATTCGGCTAAATTCGAAATTTGAGCGTTGGGATCGGTCACTTTGCGAAACATAGTTTCTACACAAGGGTAATATGTGGACAAAGTTTCAGCCAAATCCAAGGGTTCCCGCATGGGTACTTCCCTCGCCAGCCCTTACTAAATCTGCATTAAGGAAACGGACTATTAAAGTTCATATCAGCTGAGGTAGTTCTTCAGAATGCTTTAGATTCTGGCAACGCAAAAATTTAAAATTGGTCAGTACTTGTGAGATGCAATTGACATTAGTCCCAAGCACAGATTTCCACACCAACTAAATCATTTATTTATGAGTGAGAAACAATTGAACGGAAATCATGTTCAAGTTAGAAAAATATCTTAACCTGGGCCAATAAACGAAAGACCTCATCCTTAAGCTCCTGTATAAGACCTTCTATTTTGATACATATTGGACATTGACCCATTGAGTTCAGCATGACATAAGCTCTTTCTCCCCGAAAATATACGTACTGCTCACGTTCAATGCGATTGAGGATTCTGGTTGCATGTAAACAACTCTTCAGGCGAGGTTCAGCAGTTTTCAACCACCGATCAAATTCCTCCATCTTAGACAATAAAATGATTAAATATTGCTTCCCTTCCATGTCCTCACCCCGTCTTATTTTCTCCCTAACATCTTCCATTTCTTCATTAATCAATGCCGCGTACAATTTAGTTTCATTATACGGAACGGTCTTGTCCGGATCCTATACGAAGGAATGAACAATGCACATATAGTGTAAATATTGTTGTTGTAATGCGGATGAAAAAAATGTTCAAAAAGATATATTCTAAAGAGAAAGTTAAAATATAAGCAG
The DNA here is from genome assembly GCA_036851895.1 of Orthonychiurus folsomi. Lineage (NCBI taxonomy): Eukaryota > Metazoa > Arthropoda > Collembola > Poduromorpha > Onychiuridae > Orthonychiurus > Orthonychiurus folsomi. The sequence continues at coordinate 6,810 of JAAXYW010002998.1, read as the reverse complement.
GCATGTGCTTGCCTTCTTGTTGGATGATTCTGTCTTCACGCTTTTGGCAAATGTGTTGTTTTCGACTCCACCTGATGGGGGAGGTGGTTTGCGCGTCTCTCGAGATGAAGTGCCGCGGATCGGACCCTGTTGCAAAAGTATGCATTAAAACGCGAGTCCATTCATTAAAATCAAATTAAGCATCAGACTGCATACGAAATTCAAAACTATCAAGAAATATTTTGTTGCACAATGCACAATGCAACATTCCACCCGCTACGACGGCTGGTGCTACACTACGGCAACATGACTATGTACAAATATAGCACTTTTTTAGGCTTGGCGGCACAAATATTAAAATTTGAATTTGAAAGGGTACTTGACATGGGCGGATCACGTTGCATAGCTCATTAACTACAGTTTGCGAATAGTATTACAATTTAGAAAAAATATTATTACCGTGATCCATTTGTGCTTCATGATCCGGCGAGTTATGTCTTTTCGTTTAATAGCGGCGTCTCCCTTTGTGAGAAAATAGACGTAGAGGTCATTTCCCCATCCATGGGAACCTACTTTTTCACCCGCATTTTGTTTCTTGCAAAAATCGTTGATCAAGCGTGCTCTTCCTTTTGTAAGGCGTGTTGCTTGTTTTTTTTTGCTGGGACCTTTGCCTTCCTGGAAATAACAACAATTCGTAAATCTATATGTACTCAAAGCATTGCTAATTAGAGCACTTGCGACGAAAACGGAAACGAATACGGACTTTTAAATTTCGCGCAAATTTTTAGCACGTGACTTGCTGACTTGCGTTTTCGTAATGATCCAAACAATAATTCGAACGCTAAATCTTTGCTCTTGCGTTTGGTTTAAAATCTGACCTGTCTAGTCAAAAGAGTTAAGTGTTTTTGTTCCACCATGGGTAAATTATTTTTAAGAAGAATGTGAAGTTTGTTTTAGCTTCACAAAGCAAAACCGCCCATATCCCTTGGCTCTGAGTAAATAAAAAAAAATGCTGAAGCCGCATCTAACCAGCAAATCAAAAACCTCGACACATTGGGCACATGTGACGAATTTGTTGACAAACGGCTCACAACGCAATAGGTCACGGGCAAATCCGAACCGAGTTTTCCCCTGGCAGCCTCAAAAAACCCGCCAAACCCGCCAAAACCCAAAAAGTCTTAAAAATTCAAAATCTTAAAAATTTAAAAAAAATGCCGCGTCGGATCCACGACAAGATGAGTTTCCTTGTGGCAGTTTAAAAAACCCGCCGAACCCGCCAAAAATAAAAAAAAATCAAAAAACTTTAAAATTTAATTAAATGTTCGAAGCTTCTGCCGCGGCGGCTCCATGACACACCAATGAGTTTCCCCGTAGCAGCCTCAAAAAACCCGCCGAACCCGCCAAAAAGTCAATATTGAAAAAATTCTTATTTTGTGACCGCGCCCTATCGGAAACTTTTTACCAGCGACTAAATCCAGATTTAAACCATCCGCAAAAGTAGCGCATTCGTTAGGATTGCGCAAGAACAATTTTTAGTTTTGCTAATTCAAACAGAAACGGAAACGCTGCTCAGTAATTTGGTTTTCGTTTCCATTTTCGTCGCAAGCGCAAGTGCTCTATTATTAATCCCAGGAACAGGATGACAAATTAGACTAGTAGGTCATTATAGCAATTAAGGGTATTTTTATGCACCCAAGGCAAGTTTATTCTTACGACACTGAGCATAATAAAGCCATGAATTGAATTGAATTGAATTGAAGGTAGAAGTGGGCAGCGAACGGTGTGTCTTATCTTTGTAAGTTATAAAATGCAATAGTATTGCTTACCTTAGATTAGAGTTTGATCCCGATGAACCTTCCTGAGATGATGATGCCTTCGGTTGACGAGTATTTGTTGAAGAAGGCATATTTAATTAGATAATGCTAAATGTAGTAGAAATTTGCTTTGATTTAATTCTATCTGTGTATTGTACTGCACTGCACTCTGCACTAGCTATGCAGTTTTCGGCTCTGCCAGTCATTCCCAACGCGTCGGTTCAATTTCTTCGCCGGCTTATGAATTACTAGCACTCGGCGGAGACTTTGGCCCCGAACTAATGTACAAAGCGCTTACTTATGATCCGCGCAGCGATGGAGTGCGACTGTGGCTTTGTTTTGTTCAATGTTTTACGGAATACTCGAGGTCGTAAAAATTAAAATTTAACTTGTGTAAACGATAGGGAAGAAATTTATCTTTTCAGTGGATATTGTTGTGAAGAGAAGGAGGCCAGGTTTGTCATCTATTTACTTTGCCATCAATAATGTTTCCAAACTCACAGGTCAAAGGGCAGGTCCACTGGTGACCTTAAAAATGTTTTTCGGTTCATTGTCTTGAGAACAATGAAATGACATTCATGCATGGTTTATGTTCCATTTTAGCTACGGTCAATGTCATAACTAAGAGATTAAGATTAAAGGGCGAGTCAATTCATCAGCATGCTTATACAAACACGGCTGACCTTTTAAAAACTTTCCAGTTCTAACTAAGTCGTTTACGACGAGGTTTGAAGAAAGCATACAAACCCGCATGCAATCCTTTGACTTTAGTATGTGCATGATTTGCATATCCCTTAACCTGAGAACATTTGCTGTGGTGACGAGAAAAGGGGGTCTGGATAAAGTTCTCCAAAACCACCCCCTCTAAGCAAAAAAAACGTTCTGTGAGTTCTGGAAATGCGAAACACAATAAAGCCTGTTTGTCATGCACGAAATTGCTCGCCTCCCTCCACTGTGCCATTTTAATGTTAACTTCTTGAAATTAGACATACATGTTAATATTTTCTAAAAGATTATTGCACTGCCAGTGCAAACCCATGATGGACCAGACTAAACGGCACACAAATTCCCTCATTAATTGTCACAGCAGTCAGCCACATCTACAATATTTTGGTTCGAGTGGTTTTACTGATATTTCCTCTCAATTTGAAGAATGGAAACAACAATGCTTATGGCGACTTCTAATAAAATGAGAGTATAATGCCGGTGTTTTAATAGCCGAGTAGCAATAACATCTTTATAAGTGCCATTATTGCTATTATTATTGGACAAACTTGATCCAAATCCAACATGCAAGGGCAAAGGCAAAACTAAAATGTTAGTTGTTAGTTGCACAATTTTGTGTAAGCTGGGGTCCTGTGTTTGAATTCAGTGCAAAATGCTTGTTGGCAAATGAATTATTTATACAGAATAGTTAGTCGTATGTAGTGGATTTTAGCAATTAAACCTAACTGCACTGAAATTGAGCATAACCTGGTCCTCCAAACTACCACGGATCATGGGATATAATATGCAAATTTCGGATGCTCGTGCTAAATTGCATTTTAATTTAACATGTGATTTTTTATGTGATGATGTTATATGCCAGTCAGCGCTAGTTTTTTTAATTTGTGTCGGCCGTAAGTACAAACGCATCCTTAACGGTGAATGTGTTATTCGAATTATTAGGAAGACAAAGCTCACAGTATTTATTTATGAGAGTTGTGTTGCCATGTTAGCCAATCAACTAAGTGTCTTAATTGTTACACATGAATGCCTTGGTAGAACACTTTAATGAATAAATCAAATCAAATCAAATCAAAAGTAGGATATATCTAGTTGTTTTCCAACTCGGGGACATAATATAACTTTAAACTATGCGGCAATTCCAACTGGTGGTATGACACAACTGGCTTTTGAATGTGCGGCAGAATTTTGTTGAGCTCAAGTTTGAACGTTGGGAAACCCAACGTTTTCTGCCAAGCAATAACACCATGCGACCGTGACAAATTATTCAAGTTTTATCATAAATAATGTGCCTTTGGCTTGGAGCTCCGCCAACTGCTCGTGATTTCTTGTAATCTCTTTTCATAAGAGAACGTATTTGAAAAACATGTTGGCTTATTTAGCGGCGTGGAACATGTTGCCGAAAAATTCTCTGGAAATTTTCAATTTAAAAACAATACCTAGAAAACAAATGCCGGCCGGTTTAGATCATAGCGGTGGGGTTCCGGTCCGTAAGCTCTGAAATAAACCATTTTTTGCTTACATTCCATATAGTAACAAAATGACGTACTGCGACAATCTCTATATTTAGGATTGACACATATAGTTTCTAATACGTTTGGCATGCTCCAGGACGTCTTTCGTCGAGACTAGGGAATCCAATACCAGATTCTAACACCGGATAAAAACCGGTTATTTTACGGTTAACGGCTAACTGTAAAACCGGATTTCTCTATCCAAAACCGAATTTCAAACCGTTATTTTAACTACAATTTACGCTTGCTGTTAGCAAAACTTTTAGTGTATGAACTTATGTGCGACGTTGTACATGAGGGCAAAACATAGTCTGGGTCAAAATGATGCAAAAATAGTAGAGAGGGATCAATAAAATGTCTTAGATCAAAACCCGATTTCCTAGAATTGTTGCACTCTTGCGTTTGTAGTCACTCATAAAGAAATACCTAGTTTTTTTTCAGTTAGCGCCAAGAACTGGAATTTTTAGGGTTTTAAAAGCCAATCGAATAATTCAGAATGATACTATTGACAATAATACGAGGAACTCCGGTTCCGAGAGATATAAACACTCATATACGTATACCATAGCGCAAAGTAGTAGTTTAATAGCAGTCACATTTCTTACATACTCTGTGAAGCCAGCTTTACTTGTTAAAACATTGGGTTTTTATTATATATGAGTGCAAATAAGCATTTACTTTGTAGATCAAACTCCAATTCTCAAGACGCGAGCAAATTAAAAATTTTTTTTACACATTTCTTGGCAGTACAGAGAATTTCATGAACGGTTTTCAAAACCGGTTTTTCACCGGTTTTTTGCATTTTTTAAAACGGTTAACCGTAAAACCGGATTTGGAAGGACTAAATGGTTTTGGATTCCCCAGTCGAGACCAAGTTCTATGGAAAATCAAATCTTATAAACAAAAGATAACGTTTTATCTTTTGCCGATAATATTACAATAAGTATGTGAGCAAGAGTTTTGGCAAATCTACCATCTGGCAATAACAATAGTAATTTCTTTTCATTTGCACATGCACATTAAATCATGTGTGCTTGAATGGATTAACTCAATAAACGCGAATGACATGTGGTTTGATACAGTAGGTAGAAGAATGTTTGTTTTTAAAAGAAACAAAACCACAATCCAAACAAACTAGCCAAATCCACAAGACTTATGTAATGCTTAACTTAACACACATTTACCTGATTTCATTTATAGTTGAGATAAACATTGGAACATTCCAATAGATCCCAATCAAGCCTGCAAAATCCAGTCTTTATTCGCTACCAAATTTTTGAAAATTAATTCTAAATACATTTATAGCCAAACATGGTGATGCCGTCATCTTCGTAATTTGTTAACATGCAAAACTAATCCGGTCGCGACATAAAACAAGCCTTGTCTTTATCACGCAAGACTATTGCGTGAGTCACCCCTTGTCGGCAACTGTTTTTCCGACAATGTGCTGAGTTCCTGTATTTCATGCCGGCTTTGGTTTTGGTTGCAGCTGCCTCTGAAGAGTGTTGCTCTTTGTAAACGCAAAAGCAACAGAAAGTTGACATTATTTATCGGGAAACAGAAAATTTCAAACGCAAAGCTGAGCGTTTGAGCGTAGGAACCCAGTGTCCTTTAAATCCAAGTATGAGATCATTAAATTTCATTTATCTGGACTATACACAATGTTGGCATGTATGTCAAAATTTGTCAAAATCTGCGCCTTGCCGTGAAATGAAAGCGGTGAAACTTAGAAAATGTTAAGGATAGGTTTTTGTCTTTTCCATGCAAATTATTTGCAACTTTTGAAAATTTGTCATCGGCGATGAAACAGGATGTTTTTCATGTACTATCTCTCAACAATAATAATGACGTGCTGCGAAAACTTCAGATTCAGATTCAGATTCAAAAGCTTTATTTAATGCTCAGTGCCGTAAGAGTTAACTTATGTAATTTCTATATTTAAGTCTAACGCATAAGCATTGCGGCGGCGGTCTCAGCTACTGCTCATGTTTTCCCGTCTACGCATATTTTAATTTTACAGCCACCCGGTTAATTTATGTGGAATTAGTTTTGCAATTTTGAACAAAATCCTCAATGTTTGGTTTTGCTACATATTTTTAAATGGTGCTCAATTTTTACAACGAAATGGCTACGGTTTATTGTAAACACAAATTTCTTCTACGTGATTTCAGTGCAAACAATTCCATTCATTCCAATTCTTATATTTACATCTCATACTCATACTAGTTAAAATTTAATAGCATGAAGACGTCAAAGTTCACCACACATGCAGCACCCCAGCAGGTCACATTCACATGTGTGTCCAACGAAGCCATTGTGATGCTCAAAGCGTAGCCCCAGAATCAACTGTGATAAAAAATGCGAATGTACAATGCTGTGGGCAAGGCAAAGCTTAAAGCAACAAATCTTGAATGTACCGTGCAAACAGCAAATGTTAACGTTCAATTTAATTTTAATTCTGATCGGCTAGCTTTATTGTACATCATCCTTAGAATCGCGGATATTTTGGATGTTTCAACACATGCAAATTAATTACGTGCAAAACCACCATCCCATATGCAGTTCATCATATTTGCAAGCTAAATTACGTGCAGAAGTAGCCCAGTTAAAAGACAAAATCTATTTTTAGCTCTACGTATATTTCCGTCTTCCCAAATAGTAGAGTTTAATGGGGGTAGGAGGCTAAACTCGTCCATGCCATGCTAATTTTATGTTCTCCCGAATCCAAAAAACCAATGCCAATCTCATGCTCTCCCGAATCCAAAAACCAATGCCAA
>JAAXYW010002997.1:0-13092 GCA_036851895.1 Orthonychiurus folsomi | reverse complement strand
TTTATTTATTTATTGCTTATTACCGAGCACACATGCTTTAGCATGTGGCACAGGTATTGCGATCGTATTTTCCGTCCGTCTGTCTGTCCGATGCGCTTTTTGCAGCGTTCATTGGCATTAGAGCCTAAATGCTGCTTCCAATCTGCTTCCAACAAAAAATTGATTGGAATTAAAACCGGTGTTGGAAGCACTTTGCTTCCAACATGTACCTCACGAAGCAAGGAAGCGTGTTATTTTTAAACCAAATCGTGGAAGCTAAGTGGTGACACTACACAGGAAGCAGAGATACACATCACATTGCTTCCTACCTAATGCCAGCGGAGGGTATCAAGTGAGATGCAGCATGTGAAGCTAGCTGGCTAGAATTAGTTTCAGAGCGGGCTGGCTAGATTGAGCATGCTGCTTCGTACTCAATAAAATTTAAAGCTCCAGGTTTTTCCGAAGACAAAGTTTTGCTTCCTACATAAAGGTATTTAAAGGTCAGCTCGAACTGGCTAGATTCGCTGGCTAGAATTAGTTTCAGAGCGGGCTGGCTAGATTGAGCATGCTGCTTTGTACTTAATAAAATTTAATGCTCCGGGTTTTTCCGGAGACAAAGCTTTGCTTCCTACATAAAGGTATTTAAAGGTCAGCTCGAACTGGCTAGATTTGCTGGCTAGAATTAGTTTCAGAGCGGGCTGGCTAGATTAGCATCGTACACGGAAGATTGCGGACCGAGGATTGCGGACCGCACAAATTGCGGACCGAACAAATTGCGGACCGAGCAAATTGCGGACCGAGGATTGCGGACCGAGAGTTGATTGAGATTTTTTTTAATTTCAAATTTGAAAAAAAATTAAAAATGCCTCAAAATGGGTAATTTGTGTAGGTCATCGGGAATTTAACTCCTATCCAGCCTTATTCAATACTCCCCATTGGTCACTCCGCCAAGCTAGGAATAATTAGATGTAATGCGTTTTTTTTCTTTGTTTCCTTTTGGATTTATATTTTTTGGTATTTATTTATTAAACTAAATTAAATTAAGGTTTTAATAATAAAAAATATAAATAAATAATTGTTTATGTAGCTGATGGCGATGGCTTTGGCGAGCATTGAATAATCCTGGATAGGGGTTAAATTCCCGACGACCTACACAAATTTTGTGAGGTTCAATCCCCGATGCCCAAGCATTTTTTAATTTTTTTTGAAATTTTTAAAATTTCAAATTTTTTAGAAATATTATGTGGTCCGCAATTCTCGGTCCGCAATTTGCTCGGTCCGCAACCCTCGGTCCGCAATCCTCGGTCCGCAATCCTCGGTCCGCAATCCTCGGTCCGCAATAAACCAGTCCGCAATCTTCGGTCCGCAATCCTCGGTCCGCAATCTTCGTAGAATCGATTGGCATGCTGCTTCGTACTTAATACTATTTAAAGCTCCGGGTATTTCCGGAGACAATTTTTGCTATGGCAGGACCATTGCACTAAGTTGTGTACAGCTGTACAACAATTACCGTTTGCTAGACAACGGAAGGCTGCGTGAGGTTTTATGCACACAGAGTGCTGCTTGCTTAATGCCATTTAAATGTCATAATTAGCTTTGCAGTTTGCAGGTAGTTAATCTACCTGTCTGTTGGTTTATTTGCTGAACGTTTGACTACTTTGACATTTGCTTTGCGCAATTATCATAATGTGCTCGGTTTTTCCACCGTTTTAACGGTTTTTTATTTTAAGGTGACCGAACAGGTCGTTCGTTCAGCTCTGATGTCCCACGTCAAGAACCACTGTTGTTGGGGACGAGGAGCCGTTCGTCATATGACTGTGAGCAGTATTCGCCAGACTTTTGCTTATCATGTGAGTAGTCCAAACTAATTGCAGGTATGTGTGGAAGTAATGTATTTAATTCATGGCCTTCTAACCCATGCAGTACGTACTTCATACATTTACGGAAAAGCGTGAGGCTCGTTGGGCGTGGATGCCTCATGTGGGAGGAGATATCGACGGTCCTGAACAAGGACATGCTCCATCTCTTTGGGATATTCCTGTCACGCCATCCAAGCCATTTTATAATGAAGTTAAAGCACTCGAGGTAAATAATGCACTTATTAAGTTATGAAAATTATCAGTAAACCAAATGAAAAGCAAAGTAGTGTTGATTTTTGTCACTCTATTTTGCGTTGAATTCTACGTAGATCTAGTTGTCAACGTGCTTTCAACGTTAAATATGCGTTGCTAAAATCTCTGTAACGTATATTCTGCACAATTTCAAAGTTATCTCCACGTAGACAAAAACGACTTTCACGTTGTCATGAATATCGTTTTTTCAGCGTAGAAACCACGTTAAAATTGAGTGGAATATACGTTACTCAAAAGCACGTTGATAACGTAGATCTACCTAGAACTCAACGCAAAATAGAGTGACAAAAATCAACATTACTTTGCTTTTCATTTGGTTTACTGAAGTAAACTAAAGTTTATTTATCTTTGAATCTTTATCATTAGGTACCTCACACGGCGTCCGTTAAACCATGTCATAGGTGTCGAGGAGCTGGTACCCTTGGATGTCCACACTGTCACGGAAAGGGATGGGTAGGTCCTTGTTCATAAATAGAATGTTATAGTGTACTATTTTATCATTAGTCCAGTGTCTAGACTAGACTGAAATGAGCTTGATTACACACTACAATGTTGATTTTAAATGAAGATTAGCAGTTTGTATTATATTGAGAAGTTCAGAGTTTCTTTCGATACTAATCAGGGTATTTGGTGTACTTCAAATACCCTGATACTAATAGCTTTTCCTTTCCCTCGAATAGACAAGGTGTTTGTCTTGTCATGGAGAAGGATTTGGCCTTGGTTCGGAGTCTCGAGAACGTTGCATCGTTTGTGGAGCGTCTACGCATGGACATGGAAGGCAAGACTGTTCAAGGTGCGGTGCAAAAGGCAGGGTTTCTTGCTCCGTGTGCGATACATATGGTCAACTCAAGTGCTTCATTCAACTCACTGTCACATGGTAAGTATGCTTTTGCTGCAATTGTATTTTGTAGAGGTCTTTAGGTAGGCTTATGTGTTATGTGACCATGAATCAATCAGTAGGCTTATGTGACCATCAATCAATCAGACCATGAATCAATCAGTGTTATGTTTGCACAAGCTAAAGCTATTAGGTGTCTTTAGGTAGGTTTTACAATTCAAGAAACAGGCATGGTCAGTTAAGTGCTTAATGACAGATTTCTCACAATTCTTATTATTGCTTCCAATCCTGGTCAGGTTAAAAGGGCGCAAAATCAGCTCTGCTCCTTCAATTCTACAATTTTAAATGTTTTTGTTTTAAATTGCTAATTTCACGGCTAGCGAATTTTATCAAAAAGCAGTGATGAACGCTCTGCTGTGATATTACGGATTACAAGTCTAGCTCTGGAGGTTGGCAAATTTCCATCAAGCACGCGTGAATACTATTATTATTCTTAATAGTTATTATACGCATTGCATGATTTGTCCAAGTGCGAGATCTTAATGAACGAAGGAAAGTAATACTGAAAATGCAAAAATACCGAAAATATCAAAATACTTCATGGTTGCCATGGGGCAATATGATACGCCATCAAACCGGGAATGTCCACCTCTTCCAAATTACAGCCAATGCCCAGCCCAGCTGACTTGACTCTCACTTCCGTTTTGCCTCCCGTCGCGTCCACTTCAACGTGCGGTCGAGTTTTATCGTTATCATTTTTAGGAAACTAAACTAAGATATCAAAATGAATTTTTATAATCCCAAACACACTACTGCGTTCCGGCAGCGACAGTGTGCGTCTCCAACTGGCTATTTGCATCTGGAGCGGGTTGGAGTGAAGATGGACAATCCAAGGAATATCTCCTCCGGTCGTGCTCCAGCAAGGAAAATCCAGTCTCAGCCACCACCAGGGCCTCTGCAACCAATTATTGGAAAAAAGGCTAATCTTCGTCCTCCGCCCGGCTGCCAAATGATGTTGAATCGGATGCGCTATGAGGAAGCGTCCGCAAAATTGGCAATGAAGGAAGCCCTTCGCTCTCAATCCGCTGCTGCAACCGCCTTCTTACGACAACGTCGAGTTCGACTCCCCGGGACAAGAACGCTTCTATCTGCGATTCCTTCCTTCAAGCCATCCCTCAAGCAAATGATTGTGGATTGTTTCGTTGCCCTCGACCCGCGTTGTCCATTGGGTGTGAAAGTTGGGCAATTGGTTACATACATTCAAGCCAATTTCAGCAGTGGGATACCTGCTAAGGACTTATCCTTGGAAGTCAAGAACAAGTTGGACAATATGATTTTGCAAGGGGTCGTTTGCCAGGTACTCGCCGAGCCTTATTACTTATAGAACCATGTATTACAATTTCTAGTCAAAGTGAGAATAAATCAGTTTCTAAATTCTATTCCAGAGCGGGGGTGTGCGGGCGGACAAATCTGATGCACTTTTTTGTTTGACTGGGAAGGAACCATCACTTATTCATTTATCAGTCGTCGGGGTTGGTATTCCGAGCAAGGGCCCGAAGCAGGCGCCACGCAATTTCCCAATTGGACAAAAGAAGTGAACTTTCTCGTGTTTGTGAATCAATCAGTACAAGAATCATAATATTACTGTAATACTTGTCTTCGAAGTTATGTGAGATATGAAGAAAAATCGGGTGATACATTATTTCAGCAGTAGTGAAAACAGAAAACTTTCCAAATTGTGATACATATGATTGTGAATAAATACTTTACAAATGGAAAACGCCAAAAGCAGCTGGTTGTGTAGCACTTGTCATTGCGTATTGCGCTAAGCCAGTCAATGATCTACATCTAATACTTCGGAATCCCAGCCAGTCTTGTTTTGTAGTTTAGGTTTTAATTTAAATTTAGCTTATCTTAGCTTTATTGTTTGCCACATTAAGCTAGACCGATGAATATTTTAGTAGCTTACCTAAATCAATTATTTCTAATTCTCCAGGAAAGTTACAGTTGGAGAGCATGTGACCGGAGGTGAAGACCTTTCCACTGAACTTATTCGGCAAGTGGAGGGCCAAATCGGTTTGGAAGAAACAGGCGTTAGGCTGGATCCACTACCCGCTGATCTTATAACCGCAAATGAAACATTGTCATTGGCTTCAGCACAATTAATCCAAGATCATTTAAAAAATTCTTCCGAAGCACTGCTTCTGGCACAGGTAATGTGAAACTACAAATTATGGACAGAACCGATAGTCCAGAAGAATTAATACGTTGTCCCTTTTTTAGCGTCATCAAGTCCGAAAGGTTCCCATCACCGTCATTGATTATCACTGGAAGCGGCATGAAGGGAAATATTATTTGTATGGATTGGACACAAGGGTTTCAGCTCCTGACTATCCGCAAACATGTTGCTGCGGCTGTAGTATTATTTAATGTTTAAGCGGATTATACTTGAGAAAACTATAACTGGTCCTAATTTACATACTGTTCTTATGAATGTATTCTTTGAATAACTAAATGTTTTAGTTAAGCTTGAAACGGGCTATCTTTATTGCTATTGAAAAATGTAACCCGGCAATTTACTCGGTTTGATGAATCATGAGTGACGGTTTATCCTGATTGGTTCCAGGTTGAGTGGGTTGAGTAAAATAAAATTTTTTTGAACACCAACATTCTTAATATTCAAAATATGTTAATTTATAAACCAAATCAAAGCTCTGTTACATTGCTTATCGAAAGTTTAATCGGGATCAGCGTGTAAAATCTATTTTCTATCAGTGAAGCAAAAGCCCAGAAAATCCTTATGGAAGTGAACTTATTGATCCTCCACGAGTAGGATAACATTTTGTAATAAAAGTAGGAATTATTAGATCTTAGTAATTGTTTGCAACGGAAGATTGGTTCTTTGACATGCCTCTAGTTTCTATAAAGTGTAAATCTACATGAAGTTTTGTTACAATTCATACTTCAACTAAATCCAAGAATTCCAGTTGTGTTTAGCCAATGCGTCTCAATACATTATAGAAATTTTATTTAAACGTAACATTTGACAACAGGCTGCAAGAGACTACATGGGTGGACAACTGACATATTGGATTTACCAAAGTTTGTTCTATGTAATCCTTGCTTGGTAATTTTTTGAATTTTGCACATCACTGGCTGTAGGCGTCTTTGTACTATTGTTGTCAGTTTTTCTTTGAAAAGCTGGAAATTATTCCAAATATCTCTGATTGATGGAAATGGATATGGCTGGATGTTGCTTGGATTTGGAGAAAGTAACTCGTCCGAGCTGCAACGAATGCTAGATTTGAATGTTTTCTAAACTTTCCGGCCCAGTCATTAACTGAATTGCTCAATCTACTGAAACTATAAATGGAGGACACACAAATACTCGAGTGCATAAGACTCGGATTCAAACTTGCCCTGATGACCAAGCGGTCATCAGTGGTTCAATTAGAAAACGTAAAGGTGTATGCTCATCAAATCTCGACTATCGTTTTGACATTCTCACAGGACATGAGTGAGTCAGCTATTCTCGGAAGGTCTTTTTGGGACAACAACATGCATAATGCACTGTTTGTTTGTTTATTTTTAATTCCACACAATCACATTTTAAATAGTAACCATTTACGACAAAAGCACGATTTGTACGGTATACATATATTTTATTTTAAAATTTAATTTAACGTAATTAGCATCATAGAACAGCTTAAAAAATTGAGTAGAATGTATGGAAATTATGAATATGAAATATAAATTGCAAAAATTAATAGAAATGGGCGAAACTAAATTCTATGCCGCGCGGAATACTTATTGGCACGGCTGGGAGTGTGGTGTGAATTTCAAATCGAGAGCATCCTTAACTTTCAAATCGAGAGCATCCTCAACTTTGTGCAAAAGTCATCATTTTACTTTTGTGAGTACTCAAGTGGTTTTGATCAAAATGGCGGATCAAAGTGAGCAAAAGGCCCAGTTGATTGAGTTAGTGAAGGGATCGTCTGTGTTGTATGAAAAGTCCCACCCTGACTACAAAAACATCCAGGTGAAGAAGAACCGGTGGACCGCAATCGCAGGGGAGCTGAAAATTAGTTCAGGTATGGTCATGATTTTATTGGATTTTTGGATAGTTCTATCAAGATCAATTGTTTTGTTCAATCGGATAAATGCAATTATTTCTAATTCTAGGAAAAGTGGCTGAGACCATGTGGAAAAGCTTGGTGGGTCAATTCCGAGCACATCAGAGGAAACTGAAGAAACCAACGGGGAGTGCTGGCGGACAAAGGCCATTTTTTAAATTTGAGAAGGCGATGCAATTCCTCAAAGATGATGAAGACATTGAGAAGTATGTCTACTATTACTTGTTTCAAATTATTTGCAGTCACCAAAATTAATTACAATGTCTTATCCATATGTGAAAAAGCTTGGTGGGTCAATTCCGAGCACATCAGAGGAAACTGAAGAAACCAACGGGGAGTGCTGGCGGACAAAGGCCATTTTTTAAATTTGAGAAGACGATGCAATTCCACAAAGATTATGAAGACATTGAGAAGTATGTCTACTATTACTTGTTTCAAATTATTTGCCGTCACCAAAATTAATTACAATGTCTTATCCAAGCAGCACATTTTCCAATTTGGATCCTGTCGGCGTGGCTGATTCTGCCGACAACAGCTCTACGTCCCCCGACGAATCGGAGTTTGCCATTGGATCCCTGAATGTGGAGACGACTCAACATTTCTCAGCCGCCACCAAATTACATGACATCCCGCCACCGCGAAAGCACACCAAGTCGCTCGGAAATGTATGAGAATGAATTTATTGTATCTATTTCACCTTATTTCTAGAATTAAATATTACATGTGATTTCTCTACAGAGAGGCAAGATGAATTTGTTTGAAGAAAACTTGTTAAAAATTGCGGGGCAGGACGATCCCGATGACATCGAACTTTTCTCACGCTGCATGGCAAAGAAGATTCGAAAAATTGAAAAGTCGGACAAAAAGGAGGCCATTGAATTACAGCTACAAATTTTTCACCTTATTTCTAGAATTAAATATTACATGTGATTTCTCTACAGAGAGGCAAGATGAATTTGTTTGAAGAAAACTTGTTGAAAATTGCGGGGCAGGACGATCCCGATGACATCGAATTTTTCTCACGCTGCATGGCAAAAAAGATTCGAAAAATTGAAAAGTCGGACAAAAAGGAGGCCATTGAATTACAGCTACAAATTCACAAAATCATTGCGGAAGCGGAGAGTAAAATAGAATAGCTGGTTAGGCTTTGCTAATTTCGATTCCCTTGAATTAACATTTATTTAAGTTTGCTTTAATTTCTTTGAATTTAATCGTGTCAAAAATAAATTTAATAAGGGTTGGATTTGCTTTGAATTGAATTGAATTTTGTCACTCACTCAACATTACAATCATAAACTCATCCACATTTCGTAACTAATATTCAATCCAATTGCCTTTTTTTGTTTCCTCAATTGTTTCTATGGGATGGATGTTGATTTCACTTTGATTTTACTTCCTACCATTTATACTCTGTTGTTGATGAAAGCAAAGTGACGTCAGCGCGACAGCATAGGGACGCGCGAGGGAAAAGTATAAATGGGTGCGAGTGACGCTTGCGTGAAGGTGACGGGAAAGTGACGGTGTCGGCATGGTGAAGTGAAAAGTCTAAACTAGGCGTTAAACACATTATATGAGTATAGGGCGACTAAGCTGTTTAATTCCCTACCAAATAATATTAAGGTACTTGAGTCTACAACTAGGTTTACGAACACCTTAACTAAATGGATCATGAGCAATCGTTTCAATAACTATATTTTCTTCTGAGATGCTATGTACTGTTGTATTATATTCTATTCTATTCTAGTTGTGACCGTATTAGTATATCTAGTACCAATGTGCTCCTGCTATTTACAAAAGTTAACTCTTACAGCATTGAGCAAGAAATAAATAAAGCTATGATTGATTGATTGATATCTTACAGTGGGGGTCCTGTTAAACACAAATTTCATGAGTTTCCAGCTTTCAATTGCTTCCGAAAGATTCAGCAGCTTTTGCTCTGCCGGGCTTAACCAGTTCGCAGATTTCGTCGGAACACATGCTAAATATTGGATTTCGATCCGATCCGAAAAAATCGGATCGGATCGGATCAACCGTTCAATCAACCCGACCCGATCCCTCGGATTGCAAACCCTAGACGAGACTCTTACAGTGCGGATGAGTGATCTAGGCATATCGAAAGTCACCCCGAGATTGGCAAGCTCAGTAAATTTTGAGACTCAATATCGTTCCCTTCTAATCCTCGTTGGAATTTCCCAAAAAAGAAAGTTCTGCGACTACTTGGCCTTGACTCCATCGAACTGAAATTGTCTTGTATCCCTTTATACTCTTATTCCACAAGAAACTGAGGAGACCCTTGACGAGTGTACCCCAAACACTGTGTTAATTTTTGAACCGGGGTTTAAACCTCTGGGTTTGTTTAAATCGCCGGTTAAGCTGGCGCGACAGGATAAGTCAACCGATGATTTAAAATCTTGGGTCAACTTTAATTTCGGTTTAAATGGAGACTAGCTGATATTTAACCGTCGTTGAGTGCAACCGGCCATGAATGTTTTAGAAATTTAGGTAGCAAGGGAGGGATTGGATGGAGGATGGAGAGCCAAATAAGGTACTCGCTCGCCAAATATCCTTTAACCTTGCACGACCATTTGGCGGGTTACTTCTAGCCATCACTCTCTTTCAAGAAGTGATTTTGAAGTTCATAGACAGGAAATGAATTCTGTTACTGAAAAAACAAATTCTAAATTAATTTCAAATACAAAATTTCAAAATAGTTTTGATTTCGGCCGTGGATTCACCGACCCATGATTTGGAATAGATCATGGACCTTCCCTGGGCCCAATTCTCGGAGTTTCGTCTTCTGTACTGAGTTCCTGCATTGCAATTTAGTATGCCTAACACAAGTATCTTCCACAGATCCAATAATAGTGTCTCACAGTCGACAAGAACATTTTGGTACAATGGGTTACTTGATTTGAGCCACCGACGAGCTTCAAAAACAAGGTTGGGTCTTATTGTATGTATTTATAACGTTGGACATATCCTTTTTGAACGAATCCGACGTCGGAATGTACAGTGTGATAGTGAGGCAAAGGTGCTATGATTTTACATAATTCCTCCGAATTATAACCAGACCAAGTCTGGTCCACCAAATCCCTCTCACAGAGACATTCTGAAATTTCCCTCATACATAGTTAAATCAGTGCCAATGAAAGAGACTCTAATTTGAATGGAATTTTACGTCGAGGGAAGCCCAGCCGCATTTACGTACACAATTGTGCTCCCTCTCACAGAGACATTCCGAAAATTTCCTCATACATAGTTAAATCAGTGCCAATGAAAGAGACTCTAATTTGAATGGAATTTTACGTCGAGGGAAGCCCAGCCGCATTTACGTACACAATTGTGCTTCTGGTCGGAACAAAACGCAACACCCGCCGCGCCATACGCCAAGTCATATATGAGCTCGGGGAATAAGAGGAAAGAATATGGCTTGTGGTGTGTCTAAATCAGTAGTTTTAAGACGGGAAAAGTATTTTAAATTTATGAGCTTACCGGCTGAACGCCTCAACTAGTATACATGCAAATCAAAACACCCATTCAATCGTTTCAACTCAAAACACCTTTACTACACAATTTACTTGATACACAACTCTTGGAGGTTAAGCACCGATTCCAACAGCCGCAGCTCACTTCCCCCCATCAATCATCAGCTCAAAATGAGTGGAGCCAAGGCGCATTTGACGATCCGCCTTAATGTTGTGGGCCCAGCCCTTGCACTCGACTTGAATGAGGGCGTTCACTGTAAATCAAGTCAACATATTTTAGATACATATTAGATGTATGAAGCCTACTAAATACTACAAATCCAAAACTCACTCCTTGGTCGTGTAAATTTGACGAAAACATATGGGGCTTGGTAGCCGGGCTGATTGTTGTACGGGAAATAGTAGTTTGGGATCCCAGGGAATTCACCGACGCCTGGGGCATAGTATTTGACTTCTCCGATTGCTTCACGGTCCCCTGGATTCTCACCCTCACAGCTGATCCAAACGGTTTGAAGCTGTGGGGAAAAAAATTGGTTTTTTGTTCATTAACTAGGAGTGAGGGGTGGCGAGTTTGTTGCAGCCATAGAGTAATGATGGCTCGGCATAGAATAGAGGTGACACGGTTGTTTGTTTACAAAATGAGTAAGTCTTACAGTTCTGTCCAAAATTTATTTCCCGCCACAAATTCAAATTCCAAACAAATGTGATGATTATTTTTAGTTTATTTGATTATCAAATCCCACCCTACGTTGTGCATTGCATTTGTAGCATAACCCACATGGCAACTGCCACAATAAAATTTTAAAAACCCAATCCCCTGGTCAAAATTAATTCAAATTTAATTTGAATTTAATTTGGTAACTAGGCGTCACGAATCGAGCCGGTTGTGTCGCTTCTATACTAAGCCGTGGCATCATAACTCTATGGTTGCAGCTATACACCGTAATTGATATAATACAAGCCCCGGGCTTCTATTTAAAATCAACACCTCGGAGGCTTCTAACAAATAATTTCAAACTTAACGTTAGCAATACCGGGTTTTGTATAAAACACCACAATTTCATTTTAGAAAAAATAAATGAAAGCAAAACTCTAAGTTATCCGAGTCATACTTTATATTCAAGGAGTCTGTTATTGAAAGGAAAATACCGGCGGAATGGAAATGAGCGAGTGGGACATAGAAACACGGGGGGGGGGGGCTTTTATTTGGGACGGGACTTCTATTCCCAGGATCCACAGACGGGGCTTACGGGTGAGGCTCCCTATTAGGGGAGAGGCTTTTATTGTGTGCGGTATTAGCGAAAAGTATTGTGACACGCGATTGAGGGGTTGACATGGAAGAAGGTATATCCTGTTCGCTGATCGCACGGGATGCCCTTAGGTTACCCACAATTGATAGACACATGGCAGGCACGGTGGAACAAACCGAACACACATTAAGAATACGGGAAACAACGTGTCAAAGCAGTCGCTCCGCTGCTGCCTGTATTTGGAAACACATGACTACTAAATGTGTCAAACTGGCTCCAGAGCCGAAGTCTAACTGCAACAGGGCATAACAAGTGGGGAAGCAATTGTACACATGCTGCAAACCAATACATTAAGTAGGAAGCATAGTATGCTGACAGCTGCTAACACCGATTGTACAATCTAGGAAGTAAGCATCTTCAGTCCGACTAATTTAAAAATTTAAAGCCCGCTAAGCCCTTATGCCTTAGTTAGGTTAGGCATATTAGTTAACATTAGATCCGCTAATTCAGATTCTTTGATTTTATCTGATTCGATTTCGGGTTCAGGTATCACATCAGATTCAGGTTTTAGATCAGATCAGCTATTGGAATAAATCTGAACTGTTTTAAAATTCAGATATCAGATGCATTAGATTATCTGAACATGTATGTTTCAGTTCAGATCAGATTCAAATCAAATCAAATATATCAAATTCTATTGGGAATTATAACCTTCAGCCTATTATGCAACTGCCAATTAAACCAATTCTTCAGTGCTAATTACACATTATCAAATTTGGCACATCATAAAATAATGACATCAGCACACATCCACTCGGAAAGAACGGATACACAAATAATCAATAAGCATAGTTTTGTATTTTGTATAAACGGATTCGATAGGATTTTCACGCAAAAAAAAACCAAACCGGACCGTGAATCCGGACCGCATTGTTAACTGGCTATTTTCACGTCTCACCAAGGAATTCCTCCGTAATGTGCGCATATATCCATTTTGATAATTTAAAATCATTTCTCCGGCGGAAACCAAGTACAAATAATTTATAGTTCAGGTTTCCAAAATCCTCTGAAAAAATCTTGTTTCATTCTTTTAAGGGCGCTCCACGCCATCGCCTAATGATTCCTCGGCCTTTTACTTAAGGCCAAATTTTTCCTAACGCCAAATTTTTCCTAAGGCCAAATTTTATCTGTTCTCTGTCCAAAACACTACTACACCCGCAATGCTTCCAAAAATGGGCTTGGGAAAATACATTTTGTGCGGATTATGCCGGGTTA